>CM062212.1:5167500-5397500 GCA_031216445.1 Lateolabrax maculatus | reverse complement strand
GGTTGCTACAGTCTCCCAGAATCATTGTGAACTGTATTATTTTAGTTCAAAGTGCACAGTGTTATTTTGTGCTATCTTTCACATTTTTTTTTTTTTGTCTGACTTTGGTGGTGTACTATAGTAGTTTACAGGTAAAGTCTGTGAAAAAAAACAACACCAAAGTCCTTGTGGGGTGCTTTTCTTCTTCATCTGATGTGTGCAGTGATCAAACATGCTATCATTATGCTGCTTCCTCCCGTCATTATATGTGAAAGTACAGAAGGTGCCCTTTTTAGAAGCTGTTCTTTTCTGTTTAGTTATTTCACTGACTTCTTTAGGAAAAACAGTGAGCATAGTGAAGCAAGGAGGATTTATATTTTCATTGAATCCCCAGGAATTAAAAGCCATCTATTGGTGAGGACTTTGCTCTGGCAATCTGAAGGAGAAAACACCACATTTTCAAGATTTACTGAGCTGGCATTAGACGTTCTTGCAAGAAACAAATAGTTACATCATATTTGAACAAAATAAAGAATATAGTTAGCCTGAATTCTGTCTGATTGTTACCTAAACTCACTTAAAAGTGGATTCAAAGTAAAAAGCCGTCCAACTTTAATGTTTTTTTTTTCAGATTAAATCCAATTTATACAAAGGGCAAAAATGGAGAGAAACAAGGAGGACGACTGCTTTTTAACAGAACTGTTTGCGCTTTGTGTCCACATTGCAGCCTCATTAAAATCTGACATTATTCAACGAGTTTGCTATGAATCTTCAGATAAGTGACATATTCAAGTTTCGTCATTCCCATAACTTTGTGCCCTTACAGTAATCTGTCTGTATCCATATTCATCCATCCATCCACATGTGTTTATATGTTTATATTTATCTACTGTATATCTGCTGTATATAATGAGACATAACATTTCATAAGAGGAGACTGTCCACTCCATACATACATTTTTGGTAGGGTGAAATTTATTCTCGTAACTCCCCAGTCTCTGCTGCTCTGTCTCTGTGAGCTTGGTGTAGCTTATACTTCAGGGAATGACGAGGTCTAAATCTCATCTTACATAGTCTGTATTCACATTATAAATCCACATATGAGTTGGCTGCCTGAATTGGTAAAAGTGTTAAAGTTTTGAAGGGACAGCATATTTTAAACATTAAGTGTCCGGTTCAAATCATCGGGCACTAGCTCTTTTCTTTCCCTCCCTCTCCCCATGAGCTTGTTCTCCTGTGCTTGTGCTGTTCCTCTGAGTGGTGACATGACACATGTACCTGCAGTGGCATTTTCCAGGAATGTTTTTATTGTTTTATTTGAAACATTTATTTGTCCAGGGAGGGACACTTCTTAGCTCATAGGCTGTTTAAATCACCATGCTAAAGTGTCAGAGAGACACAACATTTTCTTTGTGTTGCTGTCCCTCCATCACAAGTCAGAAACACTATCTGTGAAAACACAAAGAAGGAATTTTGTACCAAAAAGACTAACCTACTTAAACCTCATATTAACTTCAGTTAAACTTTGTAATACATTTTTGCAACGACTGTGGATTTTGTCCCAAATCTCTTCCACAGGAAGCACATTAGAAAGGGATCTTTTAATAGCCAGTATGAGCAGGAGGAACGGTTACAGCAAGCAAAAACTCTTTCAGTATACACATGGGCATGTGAGTTTTCTTTCATGTTAGACTTTAAAAAATTATGTTTTATATGTGACCTTTTAAACTTCTTTTTGTATGTGCTAAAGCACAAGTACTGTTAGTAACACACCTCCTTATACCTGTAAACTTTTGTGTTATAGGGTTCTTTCCTGATCACATAGTACATTCACATTCCTATGACTGTGAGACATTTGTGTGATTGCAGGTTAAACAAATGGGAAAACAAAATCCTGTAAAAATAGGAAAAAACGGTCAAAATAATTTTGTGGTGCATTCATTCCATCGAAGGGATCCGAGTAAAGTGAGGAGACATTTCACTTCATCGTTCCAGTTCCAGCCAGGGAGTGACAGGCACAGACAACAGGAGAGGATGTACAGAAGGAGAAGACAAGAAATTGTATGCAAATGTGTAACAAGAAGAAGCCAAAACACGGTGAGAAGCAGATGCAGGATACGTGTGGGTGGAAGTGAACGTTTGGAAAAGGGAAGTATTGCTGTTGGTTGACAGGAACAGTTGGCGGGGCTGGAACAGGAGGCCTCATGACAAGCCGCCGTAGCTTCCTGTTTGCCCACAGAAAGATGCCTGAGGAGAAGGAGAGGGGAAGATGGAGGGAGGAGAAAACCAGTGGAAGAGTCACAGCTGGAGTGAGCGAGCAGACACACGCCTGTGACATGAGAGAGAGAGAGAGAGAGAGGGAGGGAGGGAGGGTTGGAGGGGTGGATGATGGGAATGACAAGAAAATGAACGTGACAAAGTCAGAGCGGAGTTGAATCGGAGAGCAATAATCAATGCATTTCTTAAAGTGAGACACGAGCATGTTGCAATAATATTTCCCACTTAAATCTTTAAATATAATATAAATATTAGAAAAATCTAAAACTGTAGTTTTAAAAACTTTTTCGGGGGAATTTATCAAATAATCAAATATAGCCTATGGTTGTAATACAATTTTAAAAAGGAAATCAGATAGATTCAGATATCACGTGACATTTTTTATTAAATAATTTTGCAAAATAGTATTTTTATAAAGTCAAAAGAGTAGAAGTCTTTTATTCTAAGTGCAATCAGCATTTTAAACTCAAACAAACTGGACCACCATTTATGTTATGTTATAATGTTTTATACTTTGCTTTAGTTATTTTATCTGTATTTTATGCTTGTGCACTGCAGTGTATTCTCTACTTAAGTGTTTTTTTCATTTGTGTTCTATATGAATTTTATTTGCAAGTAAACTCTAAATATCAAAACTTGGGAACAAAGCTAATGTCCTATTTTTTTACTGGTCAAAGAGCCTAAAGGTGCTGAAGTGCAAGACATTTTCTGTAGTAAATGGTGATGTGATCTGTTCCAAAACATGGTTTATTAAACATACACACCTGCAGTTTGTTATTTTCCCCACTATTGCCTACATTTGGCCCCCCAAACATTTCCTTCTCTAAAAGCTTGTGCATACATATTTCTGCTGCGATGTGAATGTCCTGTAACCTGCGGTCTGTGAAAGATGCACCAAGCCTGGTAAAAGGAAACACTTACAAAAGTCATTTGATAATATCACAAAACTGCACAGCCTTCAAGCTAGAACCAAACCTGTTTCTCTTAGTTTCTAAAATAAATGTTGACATGTGGAAGATGTGAGGTTCTCAGCAGACAGCGGTTCTACTGTAAAGTGTGTTAGAGGAAAGCCTTGATGGCAGTGGACAGGACAGCTACCTGCGTATTTGTGCTGAAATGTTCTTGCCCCTGAGGTCATACGTTTGCACAGTGAAAGCCAATGAAGGCCCAGAATAAATGCAATACACTCCAACCTTACAATGTTAACGCCTCTTTAATTGCAGTTTTAATGAAGCAAACCTGTATCAACTTTTCTTTGTGTAAAAATGATGTCTACTCTGCTTGGATTTCAGTAACCAGATTCGTTTTTGTACCCAGATCACTGTTATGTGTTTAATCAAAATCTTCTGTTACCCTAAATTGGTTTAGGGAAATGGAAAAATAGCACTGGAAGACAGGAGGAGGAAGGAGAAGGAGAGATGGACAAGGGATGAGGGAGGAAAAGGAGAGGGGGGGTGAAGGAAGAGAGGTGAGGGGCTGAGTGACGGGTAGAGAGGTGGTGTGTGTCTTAGACGATGGGATGGAGGGTGTAAATCCTTTTCTTCATCATTACCTCGTCTCTGCCACTGCCCTCACCTTAATTAGTCTCAGAGCAGCTCGCCCGGCCAGAAGTCTGCCTCATCCCTCCATCCATCCCTCTACCCCCTTCAAACCGCTACACCCCACCACCACCGTCCCTCCCTCCTCATCCCTTTCACCTCCTTCTCTTTCTTCCTCTGCTCTCTCTTTTTCCTCCAGCGATTTCCACACTTCCTCTGTCTCTCTCTCACGTTGTGCTTCATCTGCGTCTCTGTGGAAATTGACTGAAATACCAAACCCCTAACCCCACAATATCAACAGCTGTGCAGTTATGCACACACACACACACACACACACACACACAGCACAAAGAGTTTAATGTTGGTAAATACCGCAGACACACGCACACACACACACACACACAGACATGCGTGGCTGCTCCAGGCTTGGCAGCTATAAATACAGAGGATTGCAAAGAGGAGGAAACTCGGTTAAAAAGTTAAGTGGGGAAAAAAGCGGCGCAGTGAGATTGACACCCCGACGTCTCAGCTCTCTAGAGGCTAAATTAGGAGATCCACAGCTCCTCACACACACACACACACACACACACACACACACACACACACACACACTGACAGACGAGCACACCCTGATAGAATGCACATTCACACAAACTTGCACAATTTTATAAGGTGCATACACACACGCTCAGACACACACACACACACACACAGCCTGTATGAACGTGTGTGTGTGTGTGTGTGTGTGTGTGTGTGTGTCATGTCAGTCTCCATGGTCCCCCGCTCCTGCACAGTCAGACACTGAAGGCCCATCCAGTGTCCCTGTTTTCCCTTCACCAGCTGAATGTTGATGGCCACTGGGACATTAATGTGGTGGGAGATACCGCACATTAGATACAGTACAACACTCAGCTGTATTTTTACTATGTCCCCTCATTAAACTGTATATTGAGGTTACTGACGGCATCCCACCAAAACAGATTGGAATAAGTGAATTTTATTTATCTATAAATAAATGCTTCTTTGTTTCTCTCTCTTTTATGATCCAGCCTACTGTATATTCACTTCAAATTCAAGGTTCTTTCTCTGGACACGCAGAAAGTTACACATTTAACTTAGTTTCCAGTTTGTTTGGAAGACGTTGAAAAAGATCTACAGTACGGTAGTTATTTATTTATCTGTATTTTGATGAACAAAACAAAAATGAGAAACAAAAAGTGAGTTCCAAATACAGAAACTCATAATTAATCAACACAAAATCTCAGGAAAGAAAGATGGAGCCCAAACAAAAAAGAGACGTAAAAAAACATAATATACATAACACCTGAACAAAATACTGTTGAACAGGCAGAAAAATAACAATTCAATTCAAATCTGGTCAGTTATTTCAGTCTTGTTATACTGTTGATGTATGAAGTGTACAGCTGCTCTGTAACTTTACTTTGTGTCTGTATTTTATCTAAAAGCTCCACTGCATCATTCTGGTTGGTGTACAGTATATACTCAATGCAGAAATTAAACCTAAGTGTATTGGATTGAAGGTTAACAGACGCAGTATTTATCTGTAGTCTCAATATGAATATTAATTGAAGAAAATAATGAACAGTTTTGATGATTACATTTTTTTGTTGTTGCAAGAATTAGACTTTTCACATGTCCCTTATATACCTGTGCATGAGTTAAATGTTACTTTATATAGCAAATGTTTAACAAAACTGTGTTTAAAAAGTAAAGATTTCCATCCCCATCCAAGTCAAACTGAAAACCAGTGTTCACTGATCTTCTGTGTGACTACAGAAGTGTGAGCTTCACCCTGCAGGGGGTGCTGTTGACATTGAAGTTGCTCCGTTTGTGACCTCTGATCCTGTTGCTGTGTGCAGTTTCAGCGTGGCTTCCTGCTGCAGCCACTAGATGGCATTCAGGCTCTTTACAGACTGAGACCAAAGCAAATGCGTTTTATTGGCTGACTGTTTCTCTGCTTGTCTGTGTGATCTTGATATTGTGTTTAAACTTTAAAGTTTATCCACCTCTGAAAGTCCTGCCTTCAGATTGATATCTTTAGGAGGTCAATTTAGAGTTGTTCTAAGTGAGTTGTAATAAGCTCTTGTTGGTTACATGAAGATGGGTCCAATAAGAGCAAAAAAGAAATGATAAGTTCATATTTTTATTGGGGAATGTGTGATTTTCGTTTGTGGTGGTGCGTGTGATGAGCTGATGATAAAAAATATCATGGAGGAAAATCAATCTAAAACTCACTTTATTGTCTTCTCAGGAGCTGACACACATCTTTAGAACATAAAGTCACATTACACAGGACCAAAGAACCATCAAAGTTATTGAAATAATTTAAAGAAAAATAAAAAAACATATTCGACCCAGCTTTTAGTTTGTGTGCCATATGTCTCCGCATGAAGAGTATGTTAATGCATCTGTGTGTCCGTATGTGTGTGTGTGTGTTTTCACTCTAATATAAAGAAGGAATATAAAGAAAAATACGAAGTAAGAAAAGACAGAAGGAAGACATCAAACAATCGTTTAAATTCTACAACTAGAAAGCAGTATTGCCGTTCTGTATTGGAGTATTTGATTTTGATACAGCACTTGAGTGCCCACACACGCGCACACATTTGCACACACTCATGCACACACATGCAGAAAGAGACAGTAACTATTCAGCCCATTCTTGCGTAAATCACTTGGCCTCAGGGCTCTCTTAACCCTTTCTCTGTGTGGTTGTGTGTGTGTGTGTGTGTGTTAGATGTCCCTTTGAAAACAGTAATGCTGGTAGACAGTATAACTGGTTGCTGTGATGATGCATGAGCTTTCACTGTATCTGTATGAAATCTAATGCACCATCAAAACTGTTTGGGCAAAGATCCAAATCACACATAACAAACAGACATCAGAGAGAAGTTAGTTTAATAACATATAAACCCATTCTACATAAGGCTTAATATTTTAGTGAAATACTATATAAGTTTGGACAATTCATATTTAGTCTAGAACATAAAATAAATAAATAATAAATGTGTTCTCTGTAATGACACTGAGTCTTCTTTGAATAAAGCATGTATTTTTGTGATTAAACTAAATGACTTAATCTAAATAATGTTTTGTTTTTAGAGCTCATCTGCCCTTTTAAGCTTGACAGAAATCTCTGGGGACTAAATTACATTACATTCATTTTGCAGGCGCTTTTGTCCAAAACAACTTACAACAAGTGCGTTGAAACTCGAAAGGAACTAGATGTCATGAGATTAGAAGTGCAACCCTCCATAATAAACAGTTAAAGTGTGTTTCTTTATGCCAGTGCTTCTTTGCCGAATGATGATCATGATTGTTTGGCACTTAATCATTGTTTGTAAAACTTTAAGAAAACCTGGATTTATCAAGAAAATAATCCAATAGTTCAGGATTTATACAAAAGTTATATTCTGTTGAGTATTTGTGTTCCTTGGATTGCTGGACTATTATTTGTTGTGTTTAAGTTCCAAAGAGTTCCAGATCAACAATTGCATTAAACCCGCTATATAAACATGGTATAGGCTTTTTCAAACAATACGTAACAAAACTTTTAACGAAAAAAGTGTGTTTTCATGTTTGTTGATACTTTACTTATCTTAATAACTTTAGAACCTTATATATTTTTCTTTAATTTACTGCAGTTTGAAGCAGAAGGTGGAATTCCCTCCACTTGACCTATAATCACACAAGCAGACTGCTGATTAAATTTAATCAAAATTACATGAAATTTAAAAGTTACAGTATAATGTAATTATCTTACACTTTTAACTTACCCTGTCATGTAAACAATTAAAATATAATACTCTGAGTTCAAAGATTTGGATTCAAATTTTGTAAGTAAATTTGTGCATATTGGCTTCTTTTAGACATTACATACCTGCTTGCTGTTTCTACTGTATATACCATAAACAGACCTGTGTTATATCTGGTTAGATGCTAAACTACATTTTGTTGCACTTTGTACAATGAAAATACAGCTGAAGCTTCAACTGAATTTTAATAAGTTATCTAATGTTCGCCCTGCATAATACTATCCTCAAAAACTTAAAAATAAAACCAAAGTTAGACCACAACACAGTGAGAGGTTCGAACATTATTTAGATGAAGCAGTATTAAGTAAGTTTCTTTAATACTATTGTTTTAAAGAAAGTAAAAGTCTTGTGGAGTAAATAATAATTGGGATCGATAGAGCAGTTTTTGTGACTGGGTGGAGAAGGAAAACAAAAACCTACATTGACCCAGTCAGTGTGGAGTCAGAGATAAGATATGTTGGCTGTTGGCAGCAAGAGACTTTATATAAAGGGAGTAAAAAAGTATGCTGGTATTGGTATTAAACGCACACACACAAACACACACACACACACACACACACACACACACACACACACACACACACACAGACTTCACTATCAGCAAGTTGTCTCAGGCTTGCTGAACCCCCGTAATGCTCCTATTAGCAGCTTCAGTTAAAATGGCATTTCATCAGGCAGCTGACAAGTGAATTATCTCTCCCTTTTTCCTCCCTATTTCCCTGCCTCTCTCTCTCTCCCTCCCTGCCTCTCTCTCTCTCTCTCTCCCTCTGTCTGTCTGCCTCGGTCTCCCACTCTCCCCCCGGCTCAGTGACAGTAGCCTTAGGCCTGAGATAAAGAGGAGGCGCGCGGCGCTCGGCGCTCTCACACACACTCGGCAGAACTGAAGTGACATCCTGTCAAAACAATAGTTTACTACAACAGGAACTTGTGTGTTCTGTCAGACAGAGGCTGAACTTCAACTTTGGGACATATAGATTCCTCTTTCATATTGATCTCCCCCCACTTTGTGTGTGTGTGTGTGCGAGCATGTGTTTCATTTGGGCCAGTACACCTGGATCCCAGCCCAGAATCAGAGAGTGTATGTGTGGATAAAAACTCAGAGGACAGTTTAGATACTGTTCATCATACAAGCGTCTGTAGTGCTCCAGGGAGGAATTGCCATCGTTGACAAATCTCCTCCAGAGCTCATCTGCACTGGTGAAGAGTTATTTTCTATTTCTTCTCTCACAAATATGACTTCTGGTTTCTGCATTATCCACAGTAGTGCAGCTGAAGCATCATGTATGCAGCTGTGTGGAAATCAGTGATTCCCAACCTCTTCAGCTTGTGACCCTTGTAATGTGACCGCCTGTCACACGTTGCATGTGTCTTCGAGCTGTGAGTATTTCAACCAAAGTGTGTTTTTTCTTCCTTGGATGGTTTTACGTAAGTATATATATTTTTATTTTTCATGCTGTTAACCATCATGTGGCCCTTCAGATTTATTTTGTGACCGCTCGGCGGGTCCTGACCTGCACAAATAACAACACCTGTTCCTCTTTCTTTTACCAATCTTTTATTCCTCCTTTCATTTTTCCAAATAATTTTGTGTTGATCAGAAGAGATTAATAAATGATATATTGCATCCATGATGATAGAGGAGTAAAATATATTTAAAAAAAGCCTTTCCACCGGATGGGATTCCCCATATTTTGAAACCTGAATGTAAGAGTGTCAGAAAAGGGTTTTGAAAGATATCTCCAACTACAGTCTTTTGTTTTGAAACCTCTCTGAAAGTCACCTCTGTGCCCCACTTGTCCCATGAAGACAAACAGGTCTGTTCTGTAGCCACCAAGGGGCGCTGTAGAACGGGGTGCAGCAGGGTGGAGGCACCCTATACGCCCCTCTGGCCTGGAAAGTGAGAAAGAAAGATAGTGACCTAAAAGATGACCTCTGGGTGTTCATCAGGCCTTCCTATCAACACAAGAAGTTTGATTTTATTTCAAGGAAATAACACGGTTGTCCCTTTACACCTCTGACATTTTAAACACAAAAGAGCTAGATTGAGGTTTATTCTGCGATACTGCAGTGACTACTCTGGGTTTAACCAGGTTTCATGCCACTGCCTGTCCTCTTTACACTGTCATACTTGTTATATGTTAGTCATATAACTGATCCTGAGCCATTTATAATGAGTGAACTGGTAGACATTCAAAGACACTTTGACAGGACGCATGGCTGCTGCGGGGGCTACTGCTGCCCCATTATAGGACCAACTGAACCTGTAAAAATGATTTACAGCCTACATAGGTAGACTTAAAAGATGTTAAGGTATCAGCTTGTGTCATTCCTGCAAAATTTAGGCCTTGAGCTGCAGACACAACTCCACATCTCTTGTGTTTTTAAGGGTCTCACATCATATTTATCATTTTGTCTTTACGGTGATAAAGCCAAGAAACCTCGGCTGCAACAACAACATCTCTACTGGTGGTGAGTTCAAGGACGGCACAAGCTCCGATTTGTCAACATCCACCTCTTCCTCGCTCGTTCTAAGCAGATGAGAGGGTTGGAAGCAAAGATGGAGGCAGAAGGATGCGTGAAATCGAAGCTGACGACGCCGGTTCACACCAAGTCAACGGGATTGTGAGACGACCATGCACCTTCAACAACAATAGGCAAGAGACGGTGTGTTTGGTGGTTTGCACGTACAGTACTGTGTGACTTGGAGGGTTTAATTGTGCGATGGTCAGATGGTGAAACCACACACACACACACACACACACACACACACACACACACAAAAAAAAAACAAGCACAAAGAAAGACCCCCACACATGGACAGACAGGAACAGACAGAGAGACGGACACATGGATCCATATATAATATATTCGTGTGTGTGTGTATGTGCAGGCAGAAATATATGATGTGTGTGTGTGTGTGTGTGTGTGTGTGTGTGTGTGTGGAGTGTGTTATGTGTGTTACGTGTGTGCGCGCTACCTGGCCAGCAGTGGTAACAGGCTCTGAGGCCTTTAATGGGATTTAGCCCGAGGCTGTTTTATTAAGATGTCGGCTTTCCCTGCTGCCTCTGCAGCTGACACCATTCCCCACTGATACCCCCCCTCCCCACCAACCCTCACCCCCGCCGCACACCAGCCTCCAAGCTGCCCCCCCCCCCCCCCCGCATCGCACCCAGCCTTCACCCCACACAAATCCCCTCAACTGTCACCCCCACCGTCCCTCCTCCTTGCCCTGGTGCCCCCTCTTCCTCACTGTTCTACACCCTATAATGACCCTGCCATTGCCAAATACCCCTACCCCACCTCACCCCCCTCCCCATTCCTCACACTGCTGTTTTATTCATTTTATTTTTGATGTGGGGACTAATTATCGCTAATTGTCGTTAAAAAAGATTCTATGCAGGAAAAACAGTAAAGAGAGAAAATCTATCCAACATTTTTTTTCTGTCAATTTGCTCAACCTTTGATTTATTTATTTACTTATTGGCGTCCTTGCATGCCGACATGGTGTAATAGAAAGTGAGAGAAAACTTTTGTCAAGATCTATAAGAGGTCAACCACCAAGTGAGGCCTACAGGCAAACCAAAGAGCGATGGCGTCGACTCCTCAAACAAACTCCTGTCTGTAATCCTCTGTCAGTGAGCTACACCTGAGCTGCAGTTGGATGATTTGACTCGGAGTCTGCTCATAGATTCACAAATCTGCAGTTTCCCAGACTGATGCAGCACCATTTGATCATTTTCCCAGCAAGTAGCTTGAGTTCTACACTGTGGCTTCGGCCTCTCGCATTGCATAACTTGTCTTCACTCTGGTGTGTGACAGGCGACGTTTCATCAGAGGAGGGTGTCTCTGAGTTTACACACAGACGGGGAGGTTCAAATATAAGTCACAGAACTGAGAGCGAAGCTGCAGCTTTTGGTTTGAATTGTTACTGTCAGACTTTATGTGCTTTATGCTCTTTTTGCTCCACAGTACAACACTGGTGGAAGTAGTATTCAGAAGTGTTCAGATCCTTTACCTCAGTAAAAGTAGCAATATCACAGTGCAAACATACTTCATTAAGCATTCAAAGTTTGACCAAAGTAAAAGTGAATAAGTATTATCAGCAGAATGTACAGCACAGAATTCCCCTCATTACTGTTTTATAATTACATATTTTATTATTGAATTATGTTACTGATGCGTAACAGCATTTTAATGTTGTAGTTGGTTGTATTTAAACTACTTTAATCATAACGATTAATCATATTTTATAAGCTGATCTTATGTTTTCTGTAAAAGTAAGACAGTCGTCAGATAAATACAGTGGAGTAACAAGTACAATATTTACTATTAAATTACTCCTTTCAATACGTCAGATGATGAATTAACGAACATTTTAAATCAGCATATTGTTGTACTAATAATATTAGTGTAAGGAGTCATGCTGTACATGTTTAAGGTGGCCCACCTGTGCATCCAGCTCTGACGGTAATGTTCTGTCATTACCATCATATTCTATTCTATGTGCATGTTATTAATAAGTGCACCTCAGGACTCAAGGTGAGTGTGTTTGATTGAGTTAATCAACTGTAAAATAATCAACAATGATGATCATAAATGAATCATTTTATTTAGATTTTAATTTGTGTTGTATCATTGTAAACTGAAATTCTTTCAAACCAAAAGCTTTTGGTCAAACAAAACAAGCAATTTGAAACAGCACTGCAGGCTCTGTGAACTTGTGATGGGGTAGTTTTAGTAGTTTGCTGATATTTTAGAGACTGAATAGTTTATAAGATGACAGAGAAAATTGTTCAAACATTCATTGATAATGAAATACATATTAAAAAAGTAGAAATATTCCTTGTTTTTGGTAGACCTGCTCCTAAGCTACATCCTGAGCTTGTGTTCAAAATATATATCAGTCTTATTTCATTTTGTAAATTTTCTTTTTGCTATTTCATCTCAAAAATTTAAATTTATTTGGATGTGACCACTGTCCCTTGTAAGCCACCATACCTGTATTTGATTTTGAGATGTTGTGAACCAGGATGTTCCTTCAGTTATGTACTAAAAAAAATGGGCATTGCATGGCCGGCATTGAAAACAAGTCATTTAGTGTGAAGTAATATCAAATATCTTTGAGCATTAGGCTGATTATGTGCTGGTAAATTAAATTTGAAAAGAGGTCAGTCTCAGTATTTTTTGAACATGTTTAACAGATATATTACTCCATAGTTAAATTTACCTGGCAACAAGAAGACCCCAAAAACACCCTCTAAAAATCAGATCAAGGCTGCAACAAATGCCTCGTGAGAAAAAGTGAAATTCTTACTCTGATACTCACTCACCACCACTTAACTCTACTTTGCCGTCATCTTTTTCTACTTTATGCCAGTGTGGTTTTCATGGTTTCATCCCTCTAACAACATTCCCACCATCTATTACACTTGCCCCTGGAAACACTTAGCCCCGATCCTTCCCCCTTTAACGGAGCCGATAGCGGTGACTCTGTCTTCCCTGGGCCCTGGACCTCTAGGCACTTCCCCTGACTGCTGCCTCCCAGGTACTTACTTCCTGTGCCCCATACCCCCTAGCTCCCACCCTAAGGTCCCACCCCCTGAAGGCACTGGTGCAACTCTAAGAACATCGACGTCGATGCTCGGCTTTGTACCCGCTTGTACTGCTGATAGCATCTCGCTGCTGATATTTTGGCTATTGATGAATCTCATAATGTTGAAGATGACGGCACTTCGGGTGTGTGTCTGCCGAAGCATTTCTTTGTCTGGGTGGATGGTTGCTTGGAGGGAGGTTTGGTGCACGAGTACAGGAGTGTGTGTTTTATAGGTTTATGTGCCTGTTAGTGTGTGTCTGTGTTTATGTGTGTGTGTTTTTTTTTCTTCTGGCCGTTCTTGAGTGCTTTTGCTGTTTTTCCCTGGCAGGTTGTTCTGATTGGCTGGCCCTGGGGAAAGGAGATATCATGTTTAGCCCCAAACCAACATGCATCCCTCATCCACCATCCACTGCTGCCACGATTGTGAGTGTGTGTGTGTGTGTGTGTGTGAGAAAGAAAGGAAGAGAGAGAGTGTCAGAGGGAGGTCTGTGCGTTCAGGCGATCACACACTCTGCTCTTTCTGCTAAAGTGCTTCTCGTCTCCTTGGCGAAGGCTGATGAGGTATGACATCACAGCACTTTGTTTTATCTTTAAAAGATGAGCAGGGAGCGCTTCGCTTCCCCTTAATGAGGCCGAGGTGCCCACAGAATATATGGAAAGTCTGTGTGCGTGTGTGTGTGTGTGTCCGTGCTCGCTCACATTCCTGCTTCTTATGTCTTTGCGTGCGAGCGATGTGCATAGGTGTGGGCGTGCTTCTGGTTTTCTGCACACACTCGCTAACACCCATTTTACCCATAACCCCTGGCATTTCCTGTCCTGAAGCCATGTGTCAGACCTCATTGGCTACTGCATCAATAACACCGCACTCACTCAGCTCCCAACACCACATCGGCAACATATCACGTAGCGCCGCTTTGACCGATTATCTCTTTCTTTTTATTTCTTCAGTGGTGGTGATTGAGGTTGATTTGGGTTTTGTTTACACATCTGCCCCCGGTGTTGATCCAGCAGGGCTCAGGGTCAGACCGCATTTCACATGTGGTTTTAAGATTATACACCAATATGTGTTTTTTGATGTTTGATTTGACACTGATATTGGTGGACTAGCCAATGCTGCATGTTTTGATCATTTTTATGAACATCTTTCAATGCAAATTAAGCACTGACATCTTTTCAGTCACACCTGAAGAAGACCATGTGGTCCAAACATTGCCTCTCATGTCAAATCTTAAAAGAATGGGCAACAAAGATGTATTTTTTTTATCTTTCATGCACATACAAATGATCAAAACATATTGAATATTTGCACAAAATATTGGTTAATAAATGGGATCATTCAAAAACTCAAGCTTTGAAAGAGAAATCAGTCAAGTAGTCCTGAATATTATCTGGTGCTGGTCATTGAGTGTGTTGTGCTGTTTTAATGCCATTTAATGAGACATTAAAACTTTTCATTATTACTCAGGATATTGCAGTTACAAGTCGTACTACTATTACAAAGACTCCTTTCAAGAAAATTAAATAATAACAAGCATATTTGTGTTAAACCTGATCAAAATGTTGCCAAAGAACCATTTCATTATATTCAGACTGCATCATGTCCATCATAACAGAGGTGAACCCCACCACCTGGACCAGATCAGACTTTCAGTAAAAGGCTGTTTTACCGTCACATGTTGTATATTCATTAGAATTTCTTTGAAAAAGCTTTTCTTTTTCCACAGCCACATGCTGTTTCAAACATTACTGAAGTGTGCATGCATTCATATTTATCTCCTGATTTGTTGTCTGTGAAAAAACAAACAATAAGCAGGGGGTCGTTTGAGGCAGACAGTGTTCACCCTGCAAAGCAAATTAAGTCAAACCATGCCCATGGCTTTATAACGATGGTATGTTGCAGCATACACTCCTGAAAATTTATTCATGTAGAGCACAAGCTGCATAGAAATGCTGTTCATTCTCTGATTTGATTACTTGACTGTGTACGAAGTTCTTCAGTTTAGAAGAACGCCTTGTTCCTACAGGAAGAAATTCTAAAGGAGCCTTGTTTTGGTGATGGAGGATTAAAAGCAAACGTCCATATGTCACTCCGCTTGTTAATCACATACAAAGATTGAGATTATACTTACACACAGAATTTAAAGAGTCAGAAGATAAACCCATAAAACCCATTAGGCTGTAGGATTCTTATGGTCGGTTTTTAACGTAGGTAATTCTATAAATGATGATGTTTGGGAAAGTTTTCTCTGCAGTGTATGTGTGCTCACTGTACAGTCACGGATCTCCTTGCTCAAGGGGGAACACCATGGTTGGCAGATTTTCCCAGCCTGCCCCTGGATTCAAACCTGCAACCTTTCTGCTTCTGTAACATGTAAACACCTGCTGCCACATGACCCCCTTCTTGCTTTCTTTAAAATAATCCTTTTACTGACCATAGCCCCTCATACATCGCATAGAAGCACAGACAACCTCAATCCAACAACTGAAAATTGTAAAAACAACGCGTCAAAATGTTTTCTAACTAAGAGAAAAAACAAGCATAAACAACAGCAGTTGATAAAAAATAGATTAATCTTGCCAAAAAAAAAAAAAAAGAGCATGCTATTGGGGAAAAGATGTGCGGCCCAAACATGTCTTGTTGTTAATCCTCATGGGAAGCTGGTGTACGCCGGTTTCCCCGATGTGTGTGCCATGTTGCCAGACGCGGCAGTAGCTGTGTGTGTGATTAACCAGCGGTAGCCGTCATTAGCCTCCGCGCACCAACGCAGCATCAGAGCGCAATTAACCCGCTAATCCGGCTAATCCACTAATGGAGCTAATCTGATGGACTGGAGAGGCTTTTCAATAGGCTTTCTCTGGGAACACACACACACACACACACATGTACATGCATGCATGCACACAGCAGCACCGATTCTCTCTCTCTCTCTCTCTCTGGCTTTCAAACACATTTACACACACTGCTTTAAACACACATTCACAGTCAGTCTGTGTTAAATCCAGTGTGTCCCCCACCAGTGAATTAGAGGGGCCGATCCGTCTCCCAGACATCTCGCCCACAGCCATTAGTCAGCCCGGGGCCTCTGTCACACACTGACCGCTGAGAACAAGTGAGAGAGGAGGAGGGGAATGGACGGATAACGAGAGGGAGGCTGGCGGAGGGAAAGAGAAGTCTTCCCTCCCGGTAATTTTTGGTTTAAAGCTTGGTTTTAGGTTCTTTCAACAAATGCCATCTCCTCAGTCTGATGTCCATGATATCATGTTATCCATAATACACACATCCTGAGGTTTTTTTTTTTTTTTTTACTGCTGCTGCTGTAACACCTCAAAAACTCTGTTTCATGTGGCTTATTTCCTTTTGAATTCTGTTGTAGAAAAGAACGTTCAATCTTTCAAATGTGATTGTAAACTAATAAACAACAAGGCAAGAGTCTCTGGGTCAATCACTTACCATGTCACCATGTTTTTGACCCGTAGTTGTGGTGCCCTCTTTGGGCTGAATAGTACCAGAAGGTAAGTGGGAGCTTGTAAGTTTATCCCTCTTGTGTTTCTTTTTCTTTTCTTTTAAGTAAAAGGTGTCATTGATTGTTAGACAGACCTCGCCAAGTGGAGATATAAGAACTTCAAATCAAAATATCCCAAAAAGTTTTTATATTTAGGTGAGGTAGAAAAAATTGACATATTAAAAAAGACAAGATGCCATAAAGGTGGATAGAAAGATATTTTACACCTTGACAATACAGTGCCTACCTCTACTTTAGTCTCCTTTAGTGGTTTAGGGGGTCACAAGATAACAAAAGGGATAAGTAAAAAAAAAAAAAATCATATTTCTGTAACAAATGTAAATGTTTTTTTCCGACTTTTCTGTTTTTACTTAATGTGAACTATTGGACACTTTGACCTTTTTGGGACATCTGAATTATATAAAATTAAATAATCTGAAAGTGAAAAATCGCCATTTAGGTTCACAATTTATGCCGACACTAGGGCTTTAAACATGTGGTGATGGCTCACTTCATTTTGCGGCCACAGTGGGGGGTGCCCTCGCTGTCTCTCGGTCACCACAGCTGCTGATCAGGTACAACAAGAGACAAATGCCTTTAATTTAAGTGCAATGTTGCATGTGAAACAGCATTGAAATGCCCTGATGTATCAGAGGTCCTGGTGTTTATGTAATCTTGTCACATCCTCTGATACATATTTGCCTAAATATCAATCGAATTTCCCAGCTGGAGATCAATAAAGGTTTATCTTATCTTAAAGGTGGTTGATGGAAACCGACTCACGTTTTATTATTGGTGAAATGTCGGCAATTTGATTAGAAATTGTGCAGCAGAAGGAAATGGAATCTACTGTTTAAAACGTGACGCAGACCTGAGAACCAGCGCTGGAGATGAGTAGAAAATGATTCAATAATTCACATTCATCATGCTTTCACCATGACGGTCCAACGAATGTCAGCAAACATGAAAAACTCCCCCAAAGAGCCACCACACAGACGATGATGTTACCAAGAGGCGGACGGGAGGCTGAATAATCCACGAAGGGGTGACATCTTTTTTTTCATCTTTTTTAATTAATTCTCAGTGGACTTGTGGCAAATCACAAGTGATCTCTTCTCTCTCGGCAAAGGAAGATGGTGGGAAACGCTCACTTCTTAAAAAAAAACCTGGAAAGTTTAAGGGCAGAAAGAGAAAAGCTTAAATTGGTTGTTGTCTCTTTCTTTCCCCGACTACACAGTTTCAGTTTGTCCGTCCTGTCCTTTCCTTTTTCTCCTCTCGTCTCCTCTACATCTTTTTTGTTTTCTGCCCTTCTCCACTCTTCCTTTTCTCTCTCCCCGCTCTCTTTTCCTCTGGCCTAATTGTGAGTGTGGAGCTGTTAAAGTAGCCAGGAGACATTTTGAAAAGGCTGGTTGAAGGAAGATGGAGGTCGCCTGTCTGTCGGGCTTCAAACACTGACCTTGGCCACTAATGATGCTAATGGTGCTAACTGGGCTAATGACAGCATCAGTCAGTGTGTGTGTGTGTGTGAGTGTGTGTGTGTGCGTGTGTGTGTGTGAAAGTATCATAATCAGAGGCGCTAACGCTAATGAGCTAGCCCTTTGAAGAGAACCGCCCGGCGAGGGCCCCAATCCTGCCAACTCATTAGCTGACCTGAGGAGTGCCTGATTAAAATGCTTTTGATGAAAATTTCAAGGATTTTCCTTAAAAAAAAAAAAAAAAGAAGAAGAAAAAAACTTTAAAAAATTGTGAAGTGAGATAAATATTGCACTAGTCTTTTTTTTTTTTTTCAGGGGTGTGGGGGGTTGATGGGGAAAGTGGGAGGTCATTTACTAAGAAGACTTCAAAGGGCCCTCTGAAGAGTGCTGGATGGGATTGATTTGCTGTTTTTATTGGCGATGAAATGTACAAATATGTTTAATGGGAGGAGAGAGCGGGAGAATGTTTCCTTTCACTCTTCAAACACCCACGCGTCATCCCTGTCTCTATTTCTCTCTCTCAAACACACACACACACACACACACACCAACACACACACACTTACCGATGAGTGCACGTCTGCACACCTTCCTGCCTCTGTGGAAGTCAACAACTCCTTTGCAGCGGTGTAAGAGTGGCACCGACATGAGAGGCAACGTGGGTAAATTAGTCTTCAGGAGAAAGCGAACAGGACAGGTTGCTCGGCGCTGAAACGCGCTTCTTTAAAGCTGAGAGACAAACTACACACACGGCGTACGGCGGCGCACATCACCTCTCATTTCACAGCACGAGGAGAGAGTCTGGATCAAAGTGAGAAGATGCCAGGCCTTCACGCAGGAGAAGGGAAATTATCTGCCGTACACCGCAGTGACAGGAAAGTATTACAGCCTTTGGTTTATTGACCAAAGGAATCTGTTACCATCATGTCGTATTGTTCATTTTTCATTAAATGCTGCAAGCAAAACTGCAGCTTTTATCACCTTAAGCACTTGTTGACTCAGTGTGGTAAAGATAACAATGAAAATAACAACAGCTTGCTGTAACGTCTCTACCTGTAGTCGGCATAGTTGCCCTTAAGATAAATACACTATACTACATGATGTGAAAATAAAGGCCATTTTGGCACAAAGGAAGCTAACCACAACCAACTGGTGCCACTGCACAACCCAGAAGTAGCCAACAGGTCACAGAGTTTTCACCACCACTTACCTTTTGAGTTAAAAGGTTATGTAACAATAACAAAATGGTTTTTCAGTGGTAATCACGTTGGCAGATCTTGAATTAATCTTGGATTGAAGTCTTCGAAACAGAGCTGTGGGTGCATCCTTATCAGTGTCTATGCATTTTGACATGAATATAATCTTATCGTATGTCACACTTCATCAAAACATTCCGAAACCAAAATCAGAGGGAACAAAGTCGAGTACAGTATGATGTTGGGTTTGACAAAGCTTTCCACATAATAAAGCGATAACACAATAACCATTAAAAGTAAAAGGGTAATAGCAGATATCCCAAATCTTTTTAATTAATACTAGTAATCTAGCAACACATGCTTATGCTTTAGTTAACAGTATGATCTGTGTTGCTGCTTCCATAAACTTGAAAACGTAGGGCTCGTAGAATCCGTAAACAACAACAACTGAACAGTCTACTAAATAATTTCCTCCAGTCTGAAGTTTACGGTGAGAATGTTGGATGTTTGACTGCAGGTAGAAACCAAAATCCACTTTCCAAGAACTTTAGCAGGAAGTTAAGGCGCAGTGATTTGGAGTGTGTTTCCATCAGTGTGTGGGTGTGTGTGTGTGTGTGTGTGTTTCAGTGTGTGTGTTTGCCTGTCTGTCTGTCTTTGGGTTATGTATGTGCATGTGTTTCTTTCTTTGTGTGTGTTTGAGTTGCAGTAGTTGAGGCAGGCAGAGAGCTGAATCTCTCATAGTGAATTTGGACAGACTGGAGTCTGAGAGGCAGTTCAAAGACCACAGGCCCACAGGCAACAACCAACACTCAGACCGCTGCCTGTGTGTGTGCGTGTGTGTGTCTGTGTGTGTTTGAGGGTGAGTGAGGGAGAGCGTTTGGTCTGTGTGTGCATGTTTTTGTCTTGACAAGTGCGTTGATTTTCTCGCGTGTGGTTTTTGCCTCGATGGTGCGTATGCTGATGTGCTTTTATTTTGAAATAGTTTTACTCCACATGCTCACACACACACACACATAACATTAACAACTTAGCGCAGGACAAACATACACTGCATTCGCATGGGCACGCCATTCGCCGCACACACCCTCAACAGCTGTCCCGGGCTCTGACCCTGCTGTAAGTTATGCACGAACGCCGGCGCCAAAGAAACACCAAAGAATTAATTATAAAAATATTTCCTGCTAATTGTTGGGCTGTAATTAATGAGCTAACCTTTGGAGAGAGGGAGAGGAAGGTGGAGAGGGAAATTATTCATTTCGTGTTTGCATATATGAATATGCAAAAGATAATTATCCCCTCTGAGGAGGGACAAAAAATGGCCCAATGTCTCTATCTGAAGCTAACTTTCCGCCGTGCACACACACACACACACACACACACTCCCACTTTCTCTCTTTATTGTCTTTCTAGCTCCAGTCTCTCTATTTCTGTTTGTCAGTCTGTATCTCTTTCTTTATCTCTTTAACATTATCTACTCTGATGATGGGTGGCTCTGAGCAATGCACAATATTAAATGGATGAGTCCTTCTCTTTTGACGAATACAACAAATGGGGAAATAACCTCTGGCTTAGTCCTACTGGAAACGGCTCTGTTTTGTCAAGGCTTTATCCCCAAAGTGATGTGGAGGCTGACTTCGGTTACATGCTGACACACAGGTCAGTGTCAGAGTGTGTTGGTGTGTTCGCTTCACAAATGTCTTTGATGAACAGTTTTTGCTCTAAAGTTGTTGGTAAAAAAGCCGTAGGAGGAGTTTGAAAGAAATACTTGCTTGTTAAATGAATTCAACAATGTTTTGGGAGATTTTCCTGTTGTTCAGTTTATCGTCTGACGCATTAAAATCCATTATTGTTTCCCTGATGGATCAGTGGCAACAGTGGTGAGTTATACAATTGAAATCAACTGGGCATAGGTTTATTTTTGGAACAATTTCTCAGCCACACATTCATCTGCTGATCCATCTTGAACTTGGATTCCTGTCTCTTATTTTTATGCCATATAAAGCCTGGCAATGCCTTAACACTAAACCTCTGTCACCCGACACGCTAGGCACTCTCATATCCTGACAGACGTGATGCATTTAGACAGAAATATACATTCATTTATGTGACGGCATAGGAAACCTATGTAAAGTGTGGTCGGACACTTCCCATATTTACCACTTCGGTAAACAAAGCTGGCAACAGACTCAAGAATGTATCATCACTTAAGTATTTTTGCTGTGGGAAGGAGAGTAAACAATATACTTGGTATTCATGGTTTAACTCATGAGACCCTGTTAAAGGCATGTGGAAATAAAAAGGAATGTTGCCTTGGTCCCTGTTTGTTGCATATTAGCATTTAAAAAAAAAGGAAAAAAAAGAAACAACAACAACATAAAATTAAGTAATTTAAGAGATTATAGTTGTGGGTATTTTCAAGGTTCACAAGTTCGTGAATATCACATCAGTACGTCGTTCAGTGGACTGTTTTCATGAACACGACTCTACTCGAAGGTACCGGTATGTATATAATGTGCATTTCTATGTATGCTCTCCATTGCTTATCAATAAGTAAGGAAAAGGAGCGTCCATCATCATCACTCCAAGGTCTTTGTCAGGCAAACATCATGTGAACAAAAAGCAGGCACAATTAGTAGAGTGGAACAAGGTAACTGTGCAAAGCTCCACCATGTTTCTGTGTTTCCTTAATACAGTATAAATGCAGGCAGGTGTGTGACATGCTGAGAACACTGGAATTCAGAAATCTTGAGTCAGTATCAGGGTTTGGCTGACATGTGTTTCTGAAGGCTGCATTTTGCCATGATCACACCAAAACAGTAGAAATGTATTCTTGCATTAAAACCTGCTGAAATCACATTCAAAATAGAAGACACTAAAATTACTGAATCCCGGCATGCGTCCCTGAAGTATCCTTTTGGTTTATGAGTTGACAGACGCATTCTCCTCTTTTTGTGTCTTGTGTGTGTTTTCTGGATGTGTCAGTGTCTGTTAGTGCACATGCGTGTGTGTGTATGAATGAGTATTGTTGTTGCTGCTGGCCTGCTGGTCTGGTCTGTAGTTTTGGGTTGGAGACGCCATTGGAAATTCTGATCACAGTCTAACTGACCTCTCCCTGTGTGAGTGTGTGTGTGTCAGACGACGGACTGTGCATATCATATCCATTTCCCACATTGATTCTTTAGGTTGGCTGAGGAGAACAGTAGCTAATTGAATAGATGAATAATATATTTCTGAATAATAAATGAATGTTTTGTTCTGGTGCCTCTCAGCAAGAGAAAGAAATTACCTCTCAGGTGGGATGAGCGCTGTGTGTGTGTGTGTGTGTGTGCGCGCCTGTGTGTGGTCTCATTAGCTTCAATACATTACCATACAGAATAGATAAGGTATGAAGTGATCAATGCTATTGATGAAGAGCAGACCATCGGACACCGAAAATATCGATCTCTGCTGGCAGACACGCACACTGTTGTAAGGACACACACACACACACACACACACACACACTGAACAGACCGCACTGACCTGCAGCTACAATGGTGGTTTTGCATGCAGTACAAAGTTGGCATATTCAGATGAAAGCCCTCTTGCCTTTGGGCATGCAAACCGATCTGAACGGGTGCATATGGTCCTCAGGATGCCTTCATCCCCTGATTCGCTCTTTTCTTCTTCTTCTTCTGTGGTGCTGTCACCACACCACAGACTCCGCCCATCTGCTGCCAGCCGCTCATCAATAAGGCAAAGACCCACATACCTCACTGACCAGGGTCACAGCCTTTCCATGCATGCACATTTCACACACACACACACACACACACAAGCAATCATTGTTATGGAGGTGCCCATCCCAGGTGGGGCTAATTAAGTTTTCATGGATGTCCTCGGGGCGAAACACTTAAGGGTTAACCAGCTTCCTCCAGCAGAATTAAAAGAGTTAAAAGTCTGCCCTGTCTTTCCACACGTCCCTTTATCCTCGCTTCTCTTTGCCTCTCTGCTCATTGGTTAATAAATCAGTCACGAGGATAATGTCAATGCAAAATCAAGCGCAAGGCAATTTATGCATCTGACATCAGAACTATGAAGTTTAACACAATGTGGTACTTTTTAATACTTAAGTAATCTGACAGAGGTCCACTGTGTCAATGCTGTCTCCTCAAAATGACGTTGATATAGTACTAAATTATTTTCCCAATTACATTATGTTGGCAACTGTAATCATTGCCTAATTATGCTCACAGGAAATGTTTTTCGTATTGTGAGGTCATTTTGGCACTGAACACTTAGCTGATGTCCAGTATTGACATTTCTGACACGTGCCAATACTTCAATCGATAACATTTCTTCATTATGTTAATAGAAAACGTAATCCAGCCACATAACATTTCCTTCTAGATGTATTTTTGTTGCAATTAGTTGTATCTGTCATTTCTGGGTGGTGGTTGATTGGATTGCTTATGTCCTCAAACAAGACTTCCTGATGAACGTTAAGCAACAAAACACGTTTAGTAACTTCAGACAGAAGCATGGGCACCGTAGAGTGACAGAGATGCAGTGCAGACTTTATCCCATGACCTGCTGTTGCAGCGACAACAAACTTTCCAAAATGATAGCATTTTATTTATAGCTTCCAGAGCAACCAGATATACATAATTGGTAGAATAGAAATATGTAAATAAAAATCCAAACATATATACACTTGTACAAGTATTCAGTGAGCCCAAAACTTAGATCCTTAAACCTTCCATCAGTAACCATGTACATGTACATATATTTTTGTTTATGTTCAGGGATTTATATGCTCATCAAGCCTTTATATGCTCAAGTACCCAGAACTGTACCAACAGTCCAAAACCCAGATACTGTATATACTTTACCATATACTTGATACCCTGTTGTTCATCAAGCTTTTGTTCCTAATGCTTTTTTTCCTTCTTTCCTCTTGCAGTCAATCATGTTCAGTAACTAGGACAGACGAGGCCTGAGAGGGTCACAGTCATTTTTACACTAATACAAATGCATCTCAGTACAATGATGGAAAATGTATAAAGTATAATGTTTGGTTTATATGTGTTGAGAGGCTGGTTTTTGTTTTACATAAGTAATTTTAGTAATGTTAACTGTTTGGAATTTTAATTAGTCATGAATGCTTTACTAGTAAAAAGATCTAAAATTGTATTATGAATATGTTTGGGGAAGTAAAACTGTCATTAAATCATCCAAATGATTTAATCTTTGATAACACAAGATATCAAATATGTTATTCTTCCTGCTGAAAACAAAATACAAAATGTCAGTATAATATCTTAATTACTCTCAACAAGAAAAACATTTTAAAATGCTTAAGAAACTGATGCTGTCTTTTGAATTGAGCAAGAGAGACATTTCACTTCCAGAGCTTGTCAGGGGGAAGCTGACAGCGGCGTGTCGGAGGTGACACGGCTGGGTTTTCGAGGGCCGATTCGGCTTTAACACATCTGTCAGTTGTGGGGAAACCTCCTTGCGTCGCTCTGACGTGCTGAATCCAGCCAGACATCCCAGACAGACGGCAACACAACCACAATCTCACATCAGTCAACTGATACTTTAACTGATGAGAAAAACAGGCCAGTGACTGTCAGTCTGCTGATATTTTTAATTCAAGCTGTCCTAACTGAGCAGAGGCTCTTTTATAATTAATGTCACAAATCTTCAAATAAACACATATGAGTTTCCACACAGCCTCAGTTTGTGATTTGATTTTATCCCACAGAGCCATATGGGTACATTTGTGTAGTACTGATTTATTATTGAATTTGTAGAACTGGCTGTACTGTACGTGGGCAGATAGCAGTGGTGTCGTCATACCTTACCTGATGAAATCATTTAGTGGGAATAAGATTAAGCCTGCGATTTTATTTAAAGTGAGACTTTATAACGTGTAAAACAAGAAAAAACTTTCCTATTACAAATGAAAGAGAAAATAAAGACATTTTAAACTATGCAATAATATCATGACTTCTTCAATTATGTCCATCATCACACTAAACATCAGTAAAGGAAGTAAATTTACAAAATCTCAATTAAAATAAAGTCAATTTTATACTTTTTATGTCTTGTCACCTGTGGCCACAGTCACACAGGCTCTCTGTAGTCAATATAAATGTCACAAAACTGGGGAAAATGCTCATTATAAGTTCCCAAAGCCACACATTACACATCTCTAGTTGCTTTTTGCACAGCAACAGAAAAAAACAGAAAATTATCACATTCTGGTCCCAACCAGAGAATATAGCTTTTTTAAAAGAGAATAGTTTGATTTTTTAGAAAATTTATTATTTACTTATTTACTTTGTTGTTGAGAGTTAGATGAGAGGATTGATAGCATTCTCATGTAGCTTAGCATAAAGGCCAGAGGGGGGAAGACAAGATAAGACAAACTCCAGGAAGTCACTGCACACAGTTGTTGTTTTTACATTCCTGTTGTGTGAGGACTGAACAAACAAGATACGATGTCTTAGTTAGTGAGCTTCAGAGGTGCTTTTATGATTAGTTAGGCCAGCTGTTTCACCGTGCTTTCAGTCTTTATGCTAAGGTATGCTAATTGCCTTCCGGCTGCAACTTCATATTTAATGCGCAAACATCAGATTGATATCGATCTTCTCATCTAACTCTCAGCCAGAAAGCGAATAAGCGTATTTTGCTTTCAAATGTTGAACTAAGATAAGACTTTATTGATCCCCACAATTCACACACACACACACACACACACACACAAACAAAAAAAGAAAACAGTTCCCTTATTAATACACTCATTAAATGATTAATATCATCACCAATGTTGTTGGTAACTCTTCTGTTGATCAACTATCCCCGGAAACCAATGAACTGGCCAATCAGGGTTGGGCGAGTGAGGGAGGGAAACACAGAGAGAGAGAGAGAGAGAGAGAGAGAGAGAGAGAGAGGACACAATGTGGCCTGGCAGCTTTAAGCAGCTGACACAGAGCTGGAGTGACACACACACACACACACACACACACACAAACTTGCACACTGGCACACAAACAAACAGAAATGGAAAAGCACAAAAACGCACACATGTGCACACGTACAATGCTGATATGCACATTCACATAAAAACACCACGACACACGCACACACACACACACCTAAACACACTCACAACTCACAAACACACACACTAACACACACACACACACACACAGAGTGACACAGTGACACAGACGCGTAGTGACAGCCTCTCTCCTCTGGCAGGGAGTGGCAGGGCTGAAGCCCCCCAGGCAATGCTGCTGCTACTGGAGTGAAAAAATAAAAGAGGCAAACCATGCCCCCCCCCTTCACCATACCTCGCTCTACGTCTTCTTTGCCCCCACCCCCCCCCCACTAGCCCCTGCCTGTCAACACTAAATGTGTGTGGGAAGGTTTCCGTTAGAACGATGCTAAATGGCCGATGCCTTCTGCCTCTGAGGCTGCATGTGTCTGGTGTCAACTGTACTTCTTACATGTGTGTGTGTGTGTGTGTGTGTGTGTGTGTGTGTGTGTGTGTGTGTGTGGTGGTGGTGGTGGTGGTGGTGGTGGTGGGGGGGGGGGGGGGGGCTGGTCGAGGGCCTGAGGCGAACGTCCCCAACGCTTGCTGGAGGGAAGTCAATAATCATTAGTTTTCCAGGTGAGAGGTGCTCGGAGCATGAACCATCGACCTCTTTTTACCCTTCATGTCCGATTGCCTACTCCTCAATCATATGTGTGTTTCCGTGTTTGCGTGTGTTTGTGTGAACAGTACATGTTTACACGGCTACATCCTGTATAACTTCATCCAAAAGTGGCAAGTACCAACTAAAAGCAATCATAACTCTTTCCTTTATATATGTTTGTCTAGGCTGCCTGCTAAAATTCTTGTCAGTATAAAAACAACACAAGGACATTTCACAACTAATACACAAGTCCCATTTTAACACAGTGTTAGATACTTCAACATGGTAACAACAAAACTGCCAAAATGTTGCATTAAATTTGTGCCAAATTAATTGACAGCACACAAATTAAACTTACCGTATGAGCTGAAATGTAAGTATTTTTTCTGCATATTATATTTGAAAAAGAGAGGGTCCAATTATTTCAGAGGGCTGGATATTCATTCAACAGCAGACGTTCTCTTTTTTAATGGACTGAGTGCCAGTCCCTGAATTACAGAGCGAGCCTGTTACATTACTGTAAGAAAGTGTTGCATTATGGGTTGTTTGCAGCCTTACAAGACAAGTTTGTGTGTCTAAATCAAGTGACTATCTTCCAAAATTACAGCCTTTTTACTACAAAAATGTACTTTGTGTTTCCCTGCGATACCTTACTGAGCCGTGGTGGAGAGATACAGTACGTCCCATTGCATTGCAGAGAGAAAGCACCAGCAATAAACCAACATGCAACTACTATGATAAGGATGCCCACTCGATTTGACTAACTGGGACTGCTTAAGCCTCACGTTAACAACTGAATATTGTAACAAGACATACTTGAAAAAAATACTTTAAACTGCTGGGCTAGTGAGTGTCTTTATGTCCATTTATAGTAGGTCTTACGGTGTTATTTAGCCATAAAGCCCAGTTTAAACTACTGTATTTTCTCCTGTAAGAGTGTGCAACCATCAAAAGACTGATAAACATGCAGAATGAAGACTTAGGGTCACAAATGTGGCTTATGTGCCTTAAACGAGTATTTTATGTTTCACTTTTATAAAAGAAAAGCCTTCAAGCATGAGGACTAACTTATCCTTGGACTAATACGGAAACTTTCCCAAAAGGCCTAGTTTGATAAAAGGTTTCTTATAATCAGGGTAGTCTAAAATATTCAGGCCAATCCAATAATTTAGGTATACGTTCTTGTAGTTGTTCCCTTTTTATCAGCATATTGTTTACAGCCGAAAATCTAAAAGGGATACATGGATAATATATGTGGTGTGTGTCTATTTACTCTCTGAATAATTACGTGTGCATGTGATGTAGAAACAAGTGCAATATTATTTAATTGTTTTATCAATATGCAAATTTATCAGGAGCCTTTATGTGTCTATGTGTTTATGGATGAAAGACTCTAACTCCATACAGTGTGTGTGTGCCTCCCAGTGTGTTTAGCTGCAGGTTAGTGGCCAGTGCATGCCTCTATTACTCACAATACTTCCTTATGGCAGCCTCAAGGATCCCTGGCTATGCACCCCGAGGCTACTGTTACGTCCACACCTCAAGCAACTAGCCGGTGGAAACCTACTGATTTTCAACGAACCGAGGCAAATCCACTGATTTGAAAAAGGTTTCTGTGGGTTACTGATTGTTTCTTCATTTGTCTCTTCATTTGTGAGGTGAAAGACATTGAACCAGGGTTACACTAATGTACTGAGCAGATGATGGCTTTTAATTTAAAAGATATGAATGCAAACTGTGGATGCAGTTTATTTAAACACATTTATTCTGTAATTTGTCAATACTACACTTACTGTCTATCGAAAGTACCTGAACATATTTGAGCGCCACGTGGTTGTGAAGATTTCAATGAGGTTTTAGTCCCATGCTTGACATTTGCTGTTTTAGACTGTGATCATTTTTTTTTTTTAAAAAAACATGTTTTTTTTGCAATGGTTTGGTAAACAAAGAGCCAAAGTTACTCATATTGTCTATGGGTAGCTGAAGTGCCGAAATATTGCCGTCAGCCTTAAAAAACCTGAAGCAAATTTCAATTTTTTCTTTGTAATTTGGGCCATTAATCCAATATGTTATTATCAACAAATCTTCCAAATTAGACCATAAAATCCTTAGTTCTTGCCCTCCAGAATGACACATGTAAACGTTTTCTGATCTGATGACCTTATGATTAAGGTTTGGTTAGGTTAAGGCACAAATGCAACATCGAAAGGGTACGGGAACAATCATGGTTACAATAATAACTACTTTGTTAAAGTTAGGGAACGACCAGGGTCTTGGCTGAAAGTCAAGTAGTCTCTCGTTCGACATTAAGGTGCTTTGGCACGTACATTTGCTGCAGCAATTTTCTTGGGAGGACAGTCTCAAGATTTTACACTGCTGCTTAGATGTGCTGACATCGCTAAAAACGACCAGCAAGGAATAAGTGCAGTCAGACAGTCTTACCGGTTGTAAACAACTTTTCTCTTTAACCTACATTTTTTTTTAGGGGAACACTAGGTCAAACTTTCTCTTTGCATTTTTAATTTAATTTGACAGTTGACAGCGGAAATGGAGATGTGGGGAAGGAGAGAAAAGGGAATATGTTATAGAACAAAGGTTCCTGGCTAGATTGAACTAGAAGTATTCAGGTATATGGTAAATCTAATGTATTTTATCTCACTGTAGATTTTGCAGGCCAATTTCCTGGTTCAACCATACCCTAAAGTACCTAAAATAATCTTTCTATGCAATGAAATTTTATAACCAACATTTTATTTAATTTCCAAACACTTGGCTGTCCACCCTGTTGGACTCTGATGTTGCCATCACTTTTGTCACTAGCGGGGGCCTTTAGTATCTTCTCATCTACAAAATTTAGAGCAGAACGCCCTCAGTTTGCCTCTGCGTGGTACGACTCAGTCGAGCATGGTGACATTGCTCTGCATTACTTTTACCACCATGATTATACATTTACTCTGCGGGTGATTGGTTCAATTTGACAACAGGCAGGCTCATTGATTTATACAACGTACAGTTAAAAAGCTTAAGGGGACATGTTGAATCATCCCCGCATCTTTCTTTATTCCAAAATGGAGTCTGTCTTGTTGTTTATTTGGTCATATTCAAGTTTTAATTTACTCTTCGCCACAGTCACCACATCTTATCAGACTGTAACCACTGTGACTCTGAGTTCATGTTCTGTTTGGAGAATTAACAAGCTGAGAGACAGTGTGTGTGTGTGTGTATGTGTGTGTATGTGTGAGAGCTTAAGTGTGACTTGCAAACGGGTGGGCTTGTGTGTGTGTGGGTAAGTGTCCATGAGAGTATGAGGTTGATTAGTCCAGGTTTTAATGTGGTGTGGTCGGCATAGCCTCGGGTCATGCAACAGGCCTATTGTGGGAGGCAGAGAGAGAGAGAGAGAGACAGGGAGCGAGGCTGAAGTGAGAGAGGAAAGAAGTGTGTGTGTGTGTGCGTGTGTGTGTGTGTGTTTCTATCCGTGTGTACTGTATGTGTGTGTGTATGTTAATGTGTCTAATTAAAGGCGTAGGGGATCATGCTCCGGCACTGAGCTCTAGCAGCCGCCTGACGCAGATATGACCTCAGGCCATGGTCTATCTCTCTTTCTCTCTCTCTCTCACACACACACACACACACACACACACATAGCTGCACTTGCAAAACAAAGTAATATACTTCCATGCATAGCAGCTTTCTTAATACACATATAACACACACATTAACACACAAAAGTTACTATGTACACTTCTTCACAAATCACACACTTATATAGTTGACAAGGAGACACAAACACACAAAAAGGCAAAGATACAATAACACACAACCAGGGACCAGCTCACCCATCAAAAAAAGCTCTTGTGTAGATGAACACACACATATTTTTTGGGGAAAAAAGTATTTTCTTTTCCTCCCAAATGTTTTCACACATTGTCCTTGAGCTGGAGTGTGACCGATGACTACACAGAGCAGGGACCCGAGGAAAATCCACTGAAAGCACAGAGGTTTTTTGAACTGAATAAATCTCCCAGTCGATATGTCACTTCCACAGATTTGTGAACACAGTGCGGAGACAAAACAGTTCCTGTTGCTCTGACCGCCGTCAGAGCGCAAAAATCACATTTCCCAAATTGCCTCGTTTGTGGAAGCAGAGGTGAGAAGTGAAAAGCAGCTTAGTGCCACATACTTGGCTAATACTGGAGCTCACCTAAGCTTAACAGTAAAACATTACTGCAAACAAACACTTCTCGCTATGTTAATGATGCTTCTACAGTCACAGATTACAGTAAACCCACAGTCAACAGACTATAATAAAATGATTAACATTTAACTTTTTGTTTTTGTTAAATTACTAACGAGGAAATGAAATGAGTCTTCTATTGAGTGAAATGCTAAATTGTCGTTCATCTGGTGTGCAAGTGTTACTGCTACAGACACTGTGTTTTACTCAACTGGGGTCTTATTCTCATAGACATCATTCGTAGTTGTTACGTGAAGACTGTGCTCAATCTATTCATTTCTGAGGTCGGGGAATATGATGACATCGCTGTAATGAGGTCCGAAAAGGCAAGCACACACTTCAGCCAGAAAAAACTGAGCACACATGAAAGGCAAAGCAAGCACAACTCGTGTATGAGAAGGATGGTCAAGGATTGGCCTTCATTTTCTCCTCCAAATACATTTGGCTAATCTGAGGATTTGTTTAAAATTGTCTGATTGTCCCCCGCCCCCACCATTTGTTATCCCAGATATCTGCAATACACCTGGAGAGTACAATGTCACTAAAATCCATACAAACTATGAAAATAAGACACTAGATGTATTCCAAAATTATCATTTAACATCACTCGAAACCTAGCAGCCACTTAAAAACAATGTTTCTTCTACTTTTTTAGTTCATAACTTTGAATCCATTTTTACTGGTACTGTAATCTTAAACGTAATGTGAGTGAGCTGCCAACATCCAATGAAAGAAATGTTTCTGGCTTGTTGTAACCATATATAAACTTTCAAGTATCAAGATGATTTTATTTTTAACCCAATAAATCCAAAGTGACATGACATAGCGATTTTTACTTTCAAAACAAAGTAGAGCAATTGTGGGAGGATGTAGTTCCACATGTTGATGACATCTAAACAGTTATATCAGGCCACCTGCAGATATGGAGGTAATGTCTCGAAACTGATTTTAATACTTAGTTTATCCTAGCCTTCTCTCTCTCTTCCTCTCTCTCTCTCTCTGAGCTGGAGAGGACAGTGCTCCTCCAGAAACAGCACACCTTATTTGAGATGGAGATATTAAAAACACAGGGACTGCTAACAAGTAGGAGTTTGGAGCTCGATATGCCGTGACAGTCTGCATGTGTGTGTGTGCGTTGCCGTGCGTGCACCAAGAGGAAGAGGAAGGTGGTGTTGGTGGTGGGCGGGCGGGCCTGGGAGGGGAGGGTTGGGTGAGCTGGAGGGGGGAGTAATATGGGTGTCAGGGTGCTAGCAGTCTGTCGCCCAAGGCTGTGACATTACCGCACTTCTGCTCCGCTTCAAAAGAACCAAATCTAACTGACGACTGCTGTGATGGCTCGGAGTGTGTGTGTGTGTGTGTGTGTGTGTGTGTGTGTGTGTGTGTGTGTGTAAGCAGTACATACTGTATGTGTGTGTCTAAATGACGCTGACTGTGATCTGAAATTGGGATAATGTGCTGTGACACACTGCCTACCGAAAGGCTTGAGACTGTTTTACCCTACTAAACCGGCACCCAGGGCTGTGTGTGTGTGTTTGTGTGTGTGTGTGTGTGGGTGTGTGTGTGTGTGTGTGTGTGTGCTTGTGTGTATGTAAGGCCTAACACAGATTGATAGATTGATTGGCAGATAGATAAACAGGTTGTGTACAGAAACCATGAGTGGGTTCTGTATTGAGTTTTCCATCTAAGTAATCTGAGCAGTTTTCAGTGTTAATTGACAGACTGAGTGTTATTGAACGTTCAAATTCAGTTAGCAGCTGAACTAATGGAAAACCTTTACTGAACTAGAGCCCAGCGTAACTGGCTGGAGATTTGCTCTGCCAGGATGAAGAAATGGCTTTTAATATATTCACTATACACCACAAAATTAACCCAAAAAAGAAAACTGTTGTAACATCACTCAGCCACGAACAGGGAATTGTAAAGACTTTAGGAGATGAATTCGGAGCAGCATTTGAGTTGTCAAACAAACTAAGTCACTCCTGTTCTTCAGATCATAGAGTTCACTTCATGAACCTTCCTTTCTTTTGGGGAGATGGAAACATCATAAGTGGGTTATAAAAGAGTTCAGAGTGAGTGAGCTCATGCTCAGATTACAGCCCGAATTGTGTTGATGTTCCACTATTCTGCATGAAAGATTTACGTTAAGTGGAAACTGCTGTGAAACTTTAATATAGTGCAGTGAAAAGTAAACATGTGGTGGTTGGGAGGTTGAGGCGTAAAAACATTTGTCTTAAAATACTGTTAGCCCGGGTTCTCATTTGTCTCGTACATAGTAGTAGCTATTATAAACATCGATTATGATATTTTCCAATCTTAATCAAGTAATTTTAGTTACATAAGCTTAACCACGGCTTTACAATAGTTAAGTTACCACAGAGGGATAGTGAGAGAACATCATTTTTTTAAAACAGCAGCATTTGCCAATACCTTTGGTACAAAGATCTAAGATATTGTGATATTCATGGACATGGTCTCAAGGTGCAGCCAGGGAGGGGGGCGTCCAGTTGGGGACATCAGAACTACGCCAAGGCTCTTTGCAGATGATGTGGTTCTGTTGTCTCTGTCAGACCGTGACATCCAGCATGCACTGGGACAGTTTGCAGCCGACTGTGAAGCAGAGTGAGTTGCTGCCCAAAGCAGAAAAGTTCAAGTATCTTGGGGGTTTTGTTCAAAAAGCAAAACAGTTCCTTATGAAATGTATGTGATGACGTTGGATCATCAGACTCTTAAAGCCCATATGCACCTGTGGTACACTTACACAGGTATCTTTTCTCTATCTTTTTCTGAGGAGCTGGGCGAGGCGTATTGGTCAAACTGATCCTGCCTTGTTTCACTTTGACATGCAAAAAATGCAAGGCAGAAAGGGTGAGTCTGACCTTTCATTGGGGAAATACTGTTTGTTTATAATCTCATTGATTCTACACGGCAAAATAACACAAGCGGCAGAGAAGAAAGGATGTTATGTGGCTGCAGTGAGTGCAAGGGCAGCGACAGAGATGAATGACAATAAAGCATCTGATAAGAAGATGTATAATTTACAACTTTGTGGACTGCTGCTGTTAGCCCTGCAAGCCATACTAGCTCCCGCAGTGTATGTCATGACAGTGTGACAGTAAGCCAGCATGCACAATACCAGGAGTCTGAAACTGAGCAGCTGAATGAAATTCAGTCACCATTAATTTTATTTTTTGCACCTGTGCCTTTTTTCTGAGTCCCATAATCCCCCAGTACTAAAGCCTGTCCTCTCTGGGACTATCTGATAAATTCTGCATACCTTTATCTTATTTCATGTTCTTTAATCATTTCCTTGTATTTTTCTTCCATCCGCTTGCATTTTGTAACTGCTGGTTAGAAAAGTGCTGTATACTGTAAATAAAGATATTCCACTGGTTAATACAGTCCAAAAATTACTTGAAAGCAACACACACACACACACACACACACACACACACACACAAGATGCCACTGGCAGGGCTATTAGCACTTCCAAGGCACTTCCATGTCACCATGCCATGTTGCCATTAAAAGCCATGACATGCTTTCTTCACATGCTTTCATCATGTGTGTTTGCTTGTCTATTACACGTGTGCAGATACTGAACGTACTGCATGTTTGTGCATGTGGGAATGTCCAGGTACAATTGTGTGTGTGTGTGTATGTTTGTAAGCGATGGTGTGTGTGTGTGTGTGTACTTTGCACTCATGAAAGGGTGGTAATTTCACGCGTGGTCAGACGGTTGCATTTCAGCTTTAGCCTGGAGTGTAGCAGGAACTCCTTAACTGTTCAATGACTTTAGCTTGAGGCAAGGTCCGCCTACACACACACACACACACACACACACACACACAAGCACACGCACTTATGAAATTACACTACTTGTTCTGCTTCCACACACACACAGACACATACACACACACAGGCGTTTGTTGCTGTAAGGTGTATGTAGTTGCTTTATGCCGGAAGGGAAGATCACTGCTTTGTCTGTTTGATAAAGCTACAACGTCCATCTCCTTCAAAGAGCGCCGCACTGATCTGATGTGAGGCGAGTGTGTTGATGGATTTGACGATTACGCCGCCCAGGGCGCTGAGCAAGAAACAGTGATGGCACCACGTGTAAAACAGGAAAAGGGAAGGAACATGAACAACTTGATTAAAGAAGTTAAAAGGTAGTAAATGTCCTGTCATGGAAATCTACACCTGCTGATATTAACTCTCAATCAGTTTCTGAAGCCATGACAGTAAATGGTATCCAATTTCACAACACAACATGTTTGCATTTTTATCAGTATCTGCAATGGGAAACATTATACAGTTTAAAAAAAAAAGTCTGTTCAACCAAATTCAAAACCTTAATTTATTTCTGTTGTTAAATATTCCCATCATGTTTCCCACAAGGAGTCAGAATACAAAGTGTCATGTAACCCATCAAGAGCCTGGTGTAAAAACTGTAGAAATTAAGAGTTTATTTATGAAATACTCAATTATCGGTCACATTTGACTAAACCACAGATTACTTTAATTATTTTTGAATAATAGGCTCTATTTTTGAGCCACCAATCATTTGTGTAAAATGTTAACCCTTTTCAACATTCTTATAAATCTCATTTTGAAACAAATCCTTATCTACTGGTTTTCACACTTATGCATTGATAGACATATAACAGTAAGGGCACGGCACCTTTAAACCACAGGGAGTGGAAAGTGCTTTACATAAAACATAAAAGGCATTAGACAAGATATATAAGAAACACAAGAAATTATAAAAAAAGATACACATAAATAGGAATTAATAAGAGTGAAATAAAATAGAAGATAAAAATAAGCACTATACTTTATTTCCACCATAGTTCCCAGTATTTCACTGTATTTCAGTCCTGACCCTTGAGTACCACACTTCTGCTGCTGCTCTATCTTACCAGCCAGCTAATAACAGCCCGCTGTAAATCCATCCCCTCAGTCACCACCACTACACTTGTCACTCATCCTGACGGGCTGTCTGATGAACTCTGTGGGATAATCCAGCACCACTTGCTCTCTACATGGAAAACCCAGTTAACTGGGAAGCACCTGGAGCTGACAGCGTCGCCCCTCAGCCCTTTGTTTCACTTTCCTCTGTTGCCATTGTTGTCACTGTGGCTTCTTTGCTCTGTGCCCGCTAGCCTCGCCTTCATCGCCACATCTGGAGCATCGCTGGCCACACGCTCAAGGGACTGTATCCTCCAAAAGCACTGAAAGTCAGGCAAGAACTGTTGTTTTAGAGTTGGGCTACAACTGCTGAATATTTTCATTACTGTTTTTTTATTATTAATTGATTGTTTCATCTAGTCTTGGATCCAGATGAGTCTGCGAGCTCATCTGGCAGATACGTCTGGCCGCCCTCCCATTCAGACAGATTTCCACACATCCTGGAGTTTGTTGGGCCAATCACAACTGTTTATCAACGGAGGAGAGGAGGAGACAGAGGAGTGCCGTTCAGGTATTTTCAACACCCAAGATGGCTGCCGCTGATGTGGAACGTTCTGTTACATCCGCTATTATTAAACAAACTGGACGGTATATATATATATATATATATATATATATATATATATATATATATATATATATATATATATATTTTTTTTTTTTTTTTTTTTTATTGATCAACTAATTGATTAATTGACTAGTCCCACTTCCACATTATATCGCCTATTGAGTGTGGTGTTGATAGACATTATTTGCCCACAATAATAAAGTAAAGTAATAAAATAAAAAAACAGAGGTTTCTACTGTTGAAGATTGTATCTTCTTTTATGCAAACATATCCAGAAATTATAGCTCCAGTATCTCAAATGTGTTCCAGACACATAGCTGACATCCTATTTGTACAAAACAGTGCATTAACTTCTTGTGCACTGAGTGCCAAAACACTCCACTATCAACATGAATACATAGTGACATTACTCTTCAGTTTTACTGTGTTGACTGGAACTGGGACGCTGACTTTAGGATCACATACAGGCAAAGACTCAACATGTGGAAAACAGCTTATCCTATTGATTTGTTGCGATCTGAAATAAAGTTACAAATTGCATTGCAGGTTTAACATGAGGCCGAATGCTGCGGCTTCCTCCATGTTTCTAAAGTGCATGTTTAAGTTAATTCCACAGCCTAAGCTACTTCCTGTGCCTGACAAGCTGCTGTACATTCACTAAGCTGGAGAGACTGTCAGCGAGTCTGTAGACGGGTCCAACGCTACTTAGCAGGAGGAAGAGGAGCCCTTCTGATCTCCCAGGATTACGGAGTGTGTGTGTATGCTCATGTGTGCATGTGTGTGTGAGTTCAGGCCCTGGATGGCTTAAGATGGACTGTATATTCGAGGGGAATATTAAGAGTCTCCGGAGTTTCACACCTTCCTCCCCTCTGAAACACACCCGGGCCCGGCTAATGAGAGAGAGAGAGAGAGAGAGAGAGAGAGAGAGAGAGAGATATGGAGAGGGCGAAAGAGAAGGAGATGGAAAACACAGACAGCCTGTCTCCCCATCTCTGACGTATTGACATGCAGGCCATGTATGCGTGTGTGTGTGTGTGTGTGTGTGTGTGTGTGTGTGTATGTGTGTGTGAGTGCATTTGTGCAGTAGTAGGCTGCTGGGTTAGAGGATAATTGCCAAACCGTTGGGACCTGAGCTCTGCCCGGCCTGTCAAAGCAGGCGTGACAAAACCTCCAATCAACCCTGCAGCAACCAGAGAGAGAGGGAGAGAGAGGGAGAGAGAGGGAGAAAGAGAGAGAGAGAGAGAGGGAAAGGCAATAGAGTATAGGCTCATTGTACCATTCCTTTTTTTTTGAAAATGATATCATTCACATTCCCTGCATATATTTAGTGGCAAATTATTTTGTATGCAGATGTAGGAAGCGTTTCACACCACACACATCTATCTGTCTATCTGTCTATTTGTTTATCTATCTATCTATCTATCTATCTATCTATCTATCTATCTATCTATCTATCTGTCTATCTGTCTATGTATCTGTGTGTCTGTAATGACCTTGTTCGATGGCTTTGGACCTTTCAACCAGTCGCTGTCGAGGTTGGATTGACAGACGCAGCGCTGAAGAACTGAGCCGTGATTGGACTGCAGTCCTTTCAATTAGACACTGTACATTCACACACACCTGGATACATGCTGTACGTACATGCACAGACAACACACACGCATTTCTTTGTGTAGAACAGCACGCATTCTTTTTTCCACACGTAAAATACTGGTAGAAATTATACAAAATATGGGAAGCCAGGATTCAAATGCAAGAGCACACACATACAGACACAGATAGATCAATATACTCATGACTACATGTACAAACACACATATACAGACCTACAGTATTCACACACACACACACACACACACACATTGCCTGTGGTAGTGACTGAGTCCTGTGGTTATTACTGTAGTGCCGCTAGGCTGATGGTTTAGGGCTAGCCACAGCTCTCTCTCTCTCAAAAATGCACACACACATCCATATGCAGGCACATACACTCGCATACATGTGTGTGCGTGTACACATGTACTGTATACACGCACACACACACACACACACACATACAGATTATGGATGTCACCCACTCTCGGGGGATGCAGGCGGTTTGCCTGACGCTGGGTTTCTTCCCAAAGTGCTGCAGGGGAAACCTAAGGAGAGAGAGAGAGAGAGAGAGAGAGAGAGAGAGAGAGAGAGAGGAGGAGGAGGAGGAATGAGAAAGTTAAGGATTGGCTTGCTGGTTTGGTTGGATTAGTATTACTATAAGGTGCCTACTGTGAAAAGGGAGACAGACCACAAAGGTGAACATTGACAGTGAGAGACCTGGGAATTAGTTGTTGAAATTGGTGTTTGTATGACATTTTATTCAGCTGGCTGTAGGGGATATTTCACACAGTTACTTACACATTTGTCTTGATGTAAGTATTAATAAAGAGACATGTTATTTTGGTGGTGGTGAAAAGGTCCTCCTAGAGCTTTCCAGATAAATTTAGATTTTAAATAAATCATTTCAAACGATCTACTTCCAGAGTAACCAGCTAACCAAAATAGCTGCCTATTCAGCTGCGGTTACATTTACAACTTGTCATTAATATAAAGCACAATTCTGTTTCAGCAGAGGTAAACCTAGATAAAAATCTCTTGAAAGGCTATGGTTCTTTTTTTATGGGTTGTAGTCTGTTCTGTTTGCTGTAGGGAGAGCGGACTGTTTGGCCCAGCCAGATTCAGCCTTTTCTTCCAGTTGATTTGGGGGAGATGAACAACAAGCAGCTAGAGTATGTTTTCGACTAGAATACCACCTTTGCACACAAAGAGCATACAGGATACAATTAACTTTCAAACTTAAATATGCACATTTAGAAACCTAAACCAGCACTCATGTTATTGCAGCATCACACCCTCACATCTGACGCTGGTGCAGCCAAAAGAGGTATCAGTCCCCTCAATTTTAAAATGCCATAGTGCAATATGATGATTTATCCAAACAACATAGAGGACAGGTAAAGTGAAACAAACGTGGCTTTGCTCAGTAGCACGCAGGTCAGTTTATATCCTCCTCACTTGAAGTGCAGGACACGTCTCAAAATGGATCAGGACCAACGTCTGATGGTTCTCACAGAGAGAGAAAAATAAGAAAAACTCACTAAATGTTTTCAGCCGGGGCCCAAGGGCGCGGACAAACAGGTCTGCAAGAACCAAACATGGGGCGAGGCTCACTTCCTATTCTGCTTCTTCTCTAGAGGCTATAGGACACGTTAGGAGTTTTCTGCAAAGGTTATTGTTCATTGAAGGGCTCGGTTCAGCAGGGCCAACCTTATGATGTTAATATGGTCAGCGTGTTAGCAAACAGTTGCTTATTTAGAAAATCGATTTTGTGCCTGGCAGGTAGTGTCCAGTGGGCTTTTAGAGCTTCTTGACCGAAAACATCTGCCTGCTGCGGCTGAAAAACGACACTGTTGAGACCACGAAGACTGAACCAGAACAGTAAAGTTGCAGCTGTATAATTGAAACAGTGAGCGGAAAGATGCCAAAATGTTCTGTAGAGCTGAGGGGATTTGATCCTTTTTTAATATAAAAATATTGATTGTAGCAGCTTTAAATGGAAACAAAAATGGAATTTTTGATTTTTGCACTGCATTCCATCTAGTGGAGGGAAAACTTGCTTTAAAAACCAGTGTTTGTATATTTGTTTTTTGTATATTTGTATTTAGAAATATTAGAAAATAATTAGAAAGTAATATTAGAAGTTTAAATAAAATAAAACTATACTCACTCGCCTTCCAACAAGACTAAGAGCAAGTTGTAGAAGGACATTAGTTATCCAGTTGAAATCAAGTTTTGTGTTCTTGTTTTGTATTTATTTGTATTTGCATTTTAAGGAACTTTTTATTAGATTTTGTCTCACACTTTTTATGCTGTCAAAATCTTTATGAGCCATATTTTAGAAGTTATACAGTAGAAAGGCTTTAAGTGGTAAAAAATACATGATCATTGATTTACCAGCTCGTGCGGTTTTTAGTTTTTCAACTGCCTGTTTCACACACATGCAAACTCAGCCCTTTAGATTTCTCCTTGTACTATAAACTGAATATGTCACCTGAAAATCCCGTGTCAGAGACAGCTTGTCGTCACCGCAGACATGTCAGACATTTTAAGAATATGCAAATTCTAATATAATAACAATTTAACTTTTTCCCCAGTTATGAACTGCAGAAAGGAGTTTTGTAATTTGAATTTGGTGAATTTGTTTTTGTCGGGTTGAGAACGTAAGTTTGTCAGTGTGTGTGTGCGTGTGTGGACCGAGGTCACCTTCCCCTCGCTCTCCACCTGGGAGTGTGTGTTCACAGGGTGTCTGTGCTGAGGGGATCCAGGGTGAATACAGAGTGGAGCCACACTGGGAATAAGCTGTCAGATGAAACACTGAGGAACTACTGAGAGACACTAAAAGAGAGAGTGAGTGTGTGTGTGTGTGTGTGTGTGTGGGTACATGCCTCTGTGTGTGTGTGTGTGTGTGTTTGGTGTGTAACAATGTGTAGCAATATCCTGTGTGTACTTTCGTCTGTGTGTGCATCCATGTCCCCTGTATGTGTATGTGTGTGTTTTTTGGGCTTCTGTCACTATGTGTGTGTTTTTTTTGGACTTCTGTCACTATGTGTGTGTTTTTTTTGGACCTCTGTCACTATGTGTGTGTTTTTTTGGACTTCTGTCACTATGTGTGTGTTTTTGCTCGTCTGTGCATGGATCTACGTACAAGACTGTGTCCCTGCGTGTGTGTTTTTTATGTGTGCAGAGTCCAGGGGAGCTCTAGTTGAAAGGGAAAGCCCTCACTCTCTGCAGACTGACTTAGGATTTTCTCTGCCTTCCCCAGAGTTCACTGCAGCGGCCTGCACACTGGACTTTCTATCCACACACACACCGACCACATACACACCTACACAGTCATATGATATCTACCTCTTAAGCGTCTCCCTCTCACACACACTTTCAGCTTCTCCAGTTGAACCGTGCACTCTTGAACCTTGTTACTTTGAGCTTGTGCGAGTTCAGTTGATTTCGAGGATGGAGGAGCTTTTATATGCAGCGTACACACACACACACACACACACACACACACACACACACACACACTCACTCACCCACACATACAACTTCTAGAAGTCCTCGTCCAACACAGACAGGCACATTAAAGCAGTAGGAGGAGGAGGATGAAGAGGAGGAGGTCCAGACACTCGGTGATTAATACAGTGTTGCTTTGACTCCGAGGTTCTTTAGATGAGGACTGTAATCACATTTTTACTCCACCTTTAGGATCCAGAATCAAAAGTGTCAGATCAGCTGGAGCTGGAGCGAGCAAACACTGTGACACAGAATACTGGACTTCAGTTAAAAAAACACATCAGAGTGTGAAAACATACTTCTTCATGCTTTAAGTGAGAAACTTCATTCAAACTTGATGTATGAGTAAAATATTTGAGGTAATAAGACTCTAATAAGATAATACTTTATTCTCCTAATAAAACATTATTTGGATGTAATGTGAAAGTAACTTGATGACAAATAATCAATATAATTGTAATCCACTTTGGTGGATTATATTGTAAATTGGTATATTGCTCATTTGTACATTTCCTCCGCTTCTAGTTTACTTTTAGCCTTTTTTGTTGTCTGTATGGTTAACTTCGCTTTCAACTCAATCAGTCAAGATAGATAATAAATATAATTGATAAAGGATGCAAGATTATAATCAGATTTAATACTACCAACATTGTTGCTACTGTGATGTTGCTGTACTTTATCACACATCCCAAACAGCCTTTGACTCTGTATTGTACAGTCGCTTTACTATTGTCATCTTTGACATTTAATGGATTCTAATGACTTCCAGTCTGATTTCTACCTACAGAAATTCCTGGTGCAACTTTACTTTTACTTTTCCTACAGTGGGTTTGAAAAGGTGGGTAAACATCACCACAGAGCACCTCACCACCACTGTAATCAGTTGTCATTTATGGTTTCAATTGTGGATTTATGTCTTTGCTGTGAAATAAAGTTGTGAGTCACGAGTTTGCCTGTAATACGTATTTTGTTGTAAATTGCTATCATGTAGGATTACAGTCATCATTTTTTTTCTGTAACGCTTGCATGCAGCATGTGAAAACTCCACCCGAAACCTCACCACCTTCTCAGCACCACAGTCTCAGCGTTTCCGCGGTAAGTAAGTGGAGTACAGATTGAACTGCACTGTCAGGAAGTTGTTGGTTATTATCAGTGCACAGCTGTGAGAGAAAGAGAGGAGTATGGTAATGGCACGCCGATGAGAAAACGTGTGCATGTGTCCCTCAGGTAAAAACAGGGGAACATGGAATCAAATCTGAGCCAACATCCTGAGATTGTTCCTGTTGATAAATTGATATCATTAAATATAAATGCAGAGTGTTTCATTCCCTGACGCCGCGGGCTTGGAGCGCCGAAAAGGAATGCTTTGAATCCAAGGCTGGAAATTTCCCCCAAATCATCAAATCTGACAACAAAGGAAAACTCAAATAGACTCCCTTAATGAGTTAAACACACACGCACGCTCACACGCCTACACACACTCGTGTTCTTGATCTAATGAGTCTTTTAACCATCTTCCTTATCCATCTGTCTCCGCCCGACACACACAACACAGTCACACACACACTTTTTGTATGATCAATCCACATCAAACAGTAACTCATTTAAATATTCATATAAGGTGTTAGAAGATGGTTGGTCGGTCTCTCGCTGTCTTTCTCTCTTTCCCCCGTCTCGCTTTCTCTCTCCAGGTATATTAATAATTCCCCCTGTCTCTCCACCACACAGAGTTGGAGGTTTTTCCCTTCAGACAAAGTTTCTAGAAGTTTCTATAAATTAATAAGAGTGTGTTCTCTGTGAAGCCGGCAGCTTTGAACCCGGCGTATTGATCTTGCAGGTGAGTCGGCCGTGCCGGATCACGACTTCAAACAGAATCCAATGTTCCAGTGAAGAGGCCGGCCCAGCCCAGAACAATACCCATATTACCCCTCCATATGACTGGTCCAATCTGAGGGTGGTTGGGGTGGGGGCAGGACAGACAGGAAGCACCTGCACGTGGTCGAGGAGGTTAAAATGGCTGAGGTGGGATTTTGATGGTAGTGATTCTGTGGGGAGCAGTGGAGACTCAGAGTGAGATCAGCTGTGGATATCGGATGTGATTGAGATGTTGAATTAATCACAGGGAACTGCCAGTTGGACAGACCGACACTGAGGCTGGATGCTTTTTATTATAAATCAGTTTTGCTCCACCTCTGCTGTAAATTATATGATGCAGTTTGGATTGTTATGTATTCATTATAAAGACCTCTGCCAGAAATGAGACATTTTACACTTCAGGCAAATTCCACATAAATATGCATGAATACACTTTGATTTACTCATAGTATCCTTTGTATCCATGGAATTTTTGTGAGAAGAGAAAACAGAGTATGTGGAAGTTTCGAGGCACTGAAATGACCAAACTTTGAGTACAAATGCTGAACTTTCGAATGGTGGTAGAAATATGTATCAGCACCTTCAGTTAGAAAAGATCTGTGTTACTTAGTTGTCACACTGTACATTCAGGTTTTGTGCAAAAGTAAATAGGTAAAACTAATATGATGACTGAAAAATCGCAGTGATGCAACATTTAAACAATTACAAAAATGATTAAATAAAAGAAATATATATAAAATAGCTGATGTTATTAATTCAAATGTATTTGTTGAATAGTAAGCAAGCAAGAAAGTTTATTTTGAGTGTAAAATCACAAGTGTCAATACATTTTACAAATAAAAGAAAGGATAAAAGATAATTATAATGTCAAGTTTATATATATTGTATATTGTTGCTTAATTATAGAAAAGACTGTAAATGAAAAATGAAAACCAGAACAAGGTAACAATTTGATTGTAGGAGAGATAAACTATGTACGTTTTCAGTCTCGATTTAAAATCTAAAACGCTGTTTGCCTCTCTGATCGAGCGCAGTGGAGGGAAATGCTCTGCCACCAGTAGATTGCTTATTAATCTTTGGAATAAAGTCTGCATCCTGTGATCTAAGTGGGGGGATGTTAGGTCTGAGGAGGTCTGCCAAGTAGGGCGGTGCAAGTCCATGAAGAGTTTTGTAAGTAATAAGCAGCAGTTTGTAGTCTGACTGCATGAAATAAGGAGCCAGTGAAGTGAGGACAGAAGTGGTGTTCTGGGCTCAAATGATTTGGTTCTAATAATTCTTGCAGCTATATTTTTCTGGACTAGTTATTTTTCTGGCATAGCTATTTCATTTAGGGAAATTATTTATTTACTCTAATCTAGCTAATAGAAAGATGACAATTATGCATTTAAGAATTTGCAACACTGCAAATGTTCTGTCAAAATTAAGAGTTGGAAACGTTTTTTTTTTTTTTAAATGTTAAAACTCTGTGAGCACTGTGAGTGCTTCAATCTCCTTTATAACTTTATTTATTTATGTTGTTGTTGTTTTTTTAGTTGAGTTTTGTTATAAAATCTGCATGGATTTAATTCAGCCTCTGCATATGGTATGTGTGTGACATAGGTACAGGTTACTGCAACTTAATTTCAGAATGTATTCTATTACAGCTGCTGGCTTTGTCATCAATAATGTAATTTAATCCAAACTAAGCAATGTTTATTGTTAATTGCTCTGATCCCCCATTAGTTTAAGCTGATGCAGTTGCAAGTCTTCCTGGCGTTCATAAATACCATAGACTGTATACAGTTTATGATACATACACAAAATATATATTCAACCAAATCTATACAGTAACAGTAATCCAGAAAGAAACAAGAAATGGGCGCAATGATATTATCTAAATTATATTTCACTTCACACTTTTAGTATTAGGAAGGTATTTGAGGTGGGTTGGTAACAGATTTCAATCTGAGGAGACTCTATAAAAATAATTTATTGAGATGCTCCTGTTTCTTGTTAGTGTATTTAAGACTGGTCAAAAAATGAATTTAGGCTCATCAGAAAAGATAGTTTTCCTGATATTCAGCAGGACACTTTTGTAATGTCGTAACTGAAGCATTTCAATCGCTTTTAGCTGATTGATTTATATACCACATTCAAGATACACAAGTGCAGAACAGAACAAGTGAAAAATTAAAAAGTTCAAGACATATAATTCATTCAGACATAACGCCAGGATGTTAATTGTGTCACTACTCAACCTGTGTGTGTGTGTGTGTGTGTGTGTGTGTGTGTGTGTGTGTCAGACAGAGGCTGTGTAAGTGCTGATTAGCGATTAGCAGGTCTTGAGGCTGACGGCAGAGCTGATCAGTATTTCCTCTGTGTTGGAGCTTTAGGGAACAAATCCCAACATTAACCCGGCTCTCATCTGCCTGGCAGAGCGCTGGCAGCAGCCTGCCAGCCATAGGCCGTACATCCAGCAACAACCGCCAGCTGAAGCATGTGAATCCTCCTCTGACGGCGCCTCATTGTTGTCTCATTTCAAATCAAAACCACATTTGATCATTACAGAGCTTCTAATGTTGCTCTCAACATCAAGGTTGATGGGCTGTGACATGCGATATTTAATAAGAAGTCTAAAGTTTGTCATAATCTGCTTGACAAAAATGACATTTAAGTAGTACCCCTTGAGGGAGAAGTAAGTGAATTCATATAGTTCTATAAAAAGCGTAATCCCCCTTGAAGAGCAATAACTGGAGCAAAATGTTCCTTTTAAGAGCTGATGTGTCTCTCACAAGACACTAGAGGAATACTGACACATAATTGTTCTGACTTTGGCTTTAATTCATATAGAGAGCACATTGGGCATCACCGCTGAATGTCAATGGGTGTTGAGCTGAGACCTGAGATCGCCTCCAGAGTGCTCGAATGAGCACCGCCATCATAGATTTCCACTGATAACGGTCAGTGCATCGGAGATCATTTGCAATGCTAATTTTCTTACTGAAGTACAGAAGATTAGCTCAGAGAAACCCCACAACTGGAGGACAAAGTTTTTAACAGCTTCTTTGGAGGCTCAGAGACCATCAGTCCAAATCCACATGAGATAAATTAAGTTTAAGTAATAAAATGGCCTTCTGACCTCAGCGTTAATGGAATTCACTGAAACCACCAATGTACTTAGATAACAAGAGAGTTTAACACAATTTAACATTTCTGAATCTACATGGTGGCAAAGTGACTTATTATTGCTTCACAGAGAAACCATTTCGATTAAACACTCGAAGGGATTGTCTAGAGTGAGAGTTATATATATATATATGTATATTGTTTATTTCGTTGCCATTTTCCTGGTGCTTCCACTGTGAAATTCTTTTCTCCTTTTTCCTGGCTCTGGAGTTGACGAATCAAACCAGTGTGTATATATTGCTGCTACCTGTGTGTGCTCATGAAGCAAAATGAAGCACGCTCAGGAGGTGCTCAGCCATGATATATTTTCTTTACAAGTCGCAGGTTGCAGATTTTCCAGCTGCCTATACCTTTGTGAATCTAGCAAAGCAGAATCTTCAGGTTACAGTGATCACACATTCAAAATGTCATTGTAAAGTTTCAACTACTGCATTTTTTGTCTGTTTGCCAGGATGTAAAAAGGAGACAAAATTAATTTTCAGTTCAATTTACCACACAGCTATGCTGGTGGAATTTGTTTATTTGTTATCTGTACAGTGTGTACCCATTAATGTGTTAGGATTACAGGTTGTATTTGCTAAATAATATTTTGAAAAGCTATATCATATGTTGTGTAGATAATGATATGAAAGATAGTGCTGTTTTGTTCACTCGGTATCTATGGTGATCTATAGGTCGCATGACTGATCAATGGACTGTATATAAGGAAACTGGAAACTACCCCAGACACCATCCTGGTGAGGTAAATAAAGCATGGTGTGCTGGAGAAGAGTTGTGCAGCGTGTTTGAGTCGGTACTGTGTGTAACAGCATGGTCAGTTCCATCAGCATCATTGCGTGGACACACAGAGGAAATACAGTAGATGACTAAGGAGCTGAGGGGCCCAGGGTCCATATATCAGGGAATTTCCACCTATATGAAAATATGGGAGGTAATCTATGGCACAGGTTTGAGTTTACAAATTTGAATCATTGCAGACTGGTATTAAAGTCATCAATTACCTCAATGATTATTCTAAATGACTGGACATTCCCTTGTTTTGGTGAATTTTCTCATGTTTTTTGTGTTTTTAAATTGTGTTTGTGTATTTTTTGAATATCCCTTTTTGGATAATAAAGTTTAACTTGCATGTGAACATGATGTACATGTCATGAGAATTCCTGTGTTTTAAGCTCTACCAGGTTTCACTGAGATGTTGGTTTTGAGGATTGTTGTTTGATTTTCCTGTATGCAGAAAAGCCAAATGTAAAACATGATGTTTCTCTGAAAATAAAATACTTTCTCGGTAACTCTCAAGTCCCTTGACATAAAATGCAAGAATGTGTTATAACCCATGTTGTCCAAAGTTTTTTTTCCATACAGACATAGAATAGTCTTTGTTAGAAAAATTTAAATTTCAGAGTTCTGGATTAGATTTACTTGCATCTTTTCATTTTTTTATATTATTTTGTTGCAACTTTCAATTTTTAACTTAGTTTGTGCCAAAGTCTGTGTCAATTGCATTCTGTTTGTAAATGTTCTATTAAAACCTTTTGATTATAATTCATTTGTTTGTCTGCATCCTTCCCTGAGGCCTGTTGTGGTTTGACAGCTGACGGGCTGGAGTCTTATTGGTGGTGACACGTGTCAATCTTCAGAAGAAGCCCCGCCCACTGTGGCCAGACCGAGCCGAGCCAGTCGAGCTGCTGTCAGCCGCTCATCACCCAGTCCTTTTCATGTTTGCCTTTTTTCTGTTTGTGTGTGTGAACAAGAAAAGAGTGTAATCCAGTATGGTTCACACACACACACACACACACACACACACCCACACAAATGAGGCTTCGTCTCATAGCTGCTGTGCACGTGTGATTTTTTTTCTTTTTAGTATTTGTGCATGTGTGCACAAGTGTGTTTGCTCTACAGACACACACACACACACACACACACACACACACACACACCAATCCGTCCACCAACCCTTATGTTGTCTGCCAGGAGGGCAACATCAAAGAGACTCTAGCTGTGGGCATGAGGAGCCTGGAGACTAGTGAGGGTCTGTGGAGTGAAGCGTGGGCCTGCAGAGGTAGCTAAAAAAATCAAGTGGCCACGGGGAGCCTGGAGAACGAGGTGTGCTTGGAGAACGAGGCGGGCATGGAGAACAAGGTGGGCCAGGAGAACAAGGTGAGCCTGGGGAGCGAGGTGTGGTATACTGTAGAGCGAGGTACGGGTCCATAAAAAGAGGCTGAAGGTGGTCCTGGAGAGTGCAGTGAGATCCATAAAAAGTGGATGAAGGTGGTCCTGGAGATGGAGGTCAGTCTTCGAGAGCATGAGATGCAGGTGAAAAAGAAGAAATTAAAGGTAGAAGTAGGAAGCAAAGCGAGCCTGGACAAAGAGGCGCGGCAGCGGCATAAAGTCTCCCAGTGCAAGTATGTTTAGAGAAGTTTCTCAGCGCTCTACAGAGTGATTTTCCTAAATGCAGCTGTTGCTCTTGGCGACAAGTTTATGTATGTTGCACTTTTTAGACGGATAGAGAGAGCACTCTGGTCCGTGTAAACAATACATTTTCTCCATGTAACAATGTCCACTTTTTATTGGCTACAGGCAGAGGAGGGAGGAGGACCTGCAGGAGGCAGGCAGGAGAGCAGGAGGAGGTGGTGGAAGGTGGGCAGGAGAACACAGGACTGCCGCTGTTGCCTCTGAGGCAGAGATCGGCTTCTTGCTCTCATCTGCCCGTCAGAGCCCTCCTCTGAGCTGCCAATCAAAATGATGGACGGGTGCTAGTGGATGCAGGAGAGAGGGACCGGCTCGTTTGCACAGTGTTATGTGTGATTTCGCTCTGTTTGTGTCTCAAAGAGACAATGCTGTCTGCAATCACATATTTGACAGGTGGGTCATGAAAAGCTCTGATTACATCATTACTGACTGTGTTTTTCCCTGTTGCTAAACATATATATGCAGTACATGCATGTGTTTGAAATGTCTTTTGCAGGCAAAGCACCTGTCAAAGTCTGCAAAGCTTGAGCCATGTACTTGACATGTTTTAGGGTCTTACATTAGATACATGTAGAGGTATCCTACAGGTCTGTTTATCATGGATTGGGAATTCATTTGAGAAATGAAACAAAAAATTGTGTTGGATATGAAATATGAATAGACAGTTCAAACTAATACATTTCTTAATACATTTTTCATTCAATTTCTCAAAACAACATTTAAAGAAACCAAATTATTTAAAATTATTAAATAGATTTTTTTTTTTTTTAACCAATATCCAAAATAATAACTCAGTATCCTTTTAAATGTCTTAGGATTTATATTTTTTCAGTATAAGTACATTCTCCCAAATTAGTATTTATTTATAACATTTATTTTCCAGGAATAATTGACAAAGAAATTAGATTCAGATTATCAGACAGAAAAGTTCATCAGAAAACAATCCTGATTTTTACAGTGTCATGGAGTCTTTTGGTTTGTACTATACACCTGTGCAAAGGTCCTGTTGGCTGCACATAAACAGTTTTCTGTGTTGAATGAATGCAGAAGCCAAGGGGAGAGACATGAGGTGATCGAGACGGCCTTCTGAGTCTCACACAGGCAAAGAATGGCTGTGTCTATATTAGTTATTCTCAATCTCAGTCTCACTACTGGATTCCCCATGACACGTAGACACAACGCAGAGGTGAAGAGGAAGAACAAAAAGACACTTCAGGTGCAGAATCTGTCATCATTACACTCTGAAACAGGGATTGTTTACTTAATCTAATCTATTTTAATTTGTCTATCCTTGGAAGATATTGTATGTTGGCAATATTTTCAGTGTCTGTTGAAGTCTATGTCAGCATATCCACACAGGTGAGTTAATCCATGACAGAGAAATACATATTATATATATTAGCCATCAGAAATGTACCAGACACAGTTTACAGTATTTAAGATTATGTAAATGATAGTGTGAGTAGGTTCCTTATCCAGATGGAGGGTCTAAGGATAGAGGTTGTTTTATGCTGCACAGATTGTAAAGACTTTTTTGAGATTTTAGAAGATTTAAAAGAGATTTTTAATTTGAAACCAAATGAAAGACTTTTATACAGTTTAAAGATTTTATTTTATGAAACAGAATTCACACATTTGTGAAATTATTCCCATTTTCTCAGTTAAATTTTCACATTCCTTTGTTCCCCATCTGGCTAGCAATGGATCGACTAATGATACTGCAATTAGTGAAAAATGACTGTGTGTAGGAACGTGTGTGTGTGTGTGTGTGTGTGTGTGTGTGTGTGTGTGCAGGATCAGTATTCTAATGAGGACAGACAAAAGAAGTCTGTAGCTCAGAGCCAATTGGACAGAGAGGAGCAGAGCATCAGAGAAAGAAAGCCGGAGAGGGGAGTGAGCTAGTTGGGGGTTAGGGAGGGTTCAGGATGGTGGCAGTCACTGCCTCAGGCAGGGTTTTGGGGTCAGGCCCCCCCAGACAGCCACGGCGGCCCCCCGGGCCCCGAGAGGGGGGACACCAGGACCACGCCGTCCAAGGGAGGGGCACTCAATTAGGGCAGCGTTCGAAATTTTAGCCTGGTGCTTCAGAAGAGAAGGCCACCTGATACCTACACACCTCAAAGCTCCTCCTCCACCCCCTCCACCCTGCTGAATGCACCCACTGCTGATTGACACGCTCCAGGGTTTGATTGGTTTGAAGGCTGAAAATGACGCTCATATCTAAAGTTATGTAACATCATTTTATTTAACCTTTGTCTGCATGACATTTCCTCAAATAATCTTTTTTTTTTTTGCCCATTATTTAAATACGGTTAAGAAGGGAAAAAACAACAACGCATGCTGTACAGATATATGACAAGTGCTTAGAAATGTTATTCTGGATCTCTTTCCAAATACACAAAGTAACAGACAATCATGCTGATTTTCTGAGGTCAAAAATGATGAAACAGAGCTAATAGGTACAGTAGATCCATGTGTTTTGGACTCTCTGCTCCCACAAAGGTCAGCACTGTCAAGACGGTTTGATATTGGTCAACGACACAAACATGCATGTCTCAAGTTAACCAATTTTGAACTTGACTCAAAGAGTCACACTCATTTACTTCATCTCCACTACTCACGGCTCTTAATGCGGTGGTGCCATGCCACAGGAATCAAGGAATCAAACAAAGAAAAAGAAGAAAATGTCACTTTTAAGCCTCACAGCTCAGATGTTAACATATAGTACTTTAGACGAGCCACACGGCGGAGCTTTTGGATCTGGATCTGCAACGGATATCTTTCCCAGTTTACCGAAATCCATAAACAAGATTTGAAAATATTCTACTAACTATCTAATCGCATACTACAGCTGGTCTAAGTTGCACAGCACCATATCTATTATATATCAGAGCAGGACAAAAGTGAAGTTTGGATGGTACTGATGTAGAAATGGAAAGTTTCTGATGTATTTGCATTGGCCAGTGTGTTTGTCTCTGAGGTGCTGCTGTGTGTATTTGTGTGTATTTGTGTGTATTTGTGTGTCGCTGGCCAGTTTCACACAGTTGCATAATTAGCAGTAGCATTAGCATGCCTAACATCTCAGCTGCGGCTCCACAATACTCTCAGGAAGAGCCCTGATGAAAACCCTCCCAGTAACTGTCAATCTCTCGCTCTCTTTCTCTCTCTACTCTCTCTCTGTGTCTCTTTACCCCTCTCCCTCTCGTCTCTCGTTTGTGTGTATGTGCAAAATTTCAAGCGTCATTGGGAAAATGCACCTAATTGCCAGGCAGCAGACATTTAAACTCTTCTGTTTTTTCTCAGTTAACTTTACCATCTCTCTCTTTTATTCAGATAAAACATTTAGAGACAACAAAAATGGACACATTTTGGGAGGGGTGGGGCTCTGCTGGATCCAGGCATTCCTCGCTGATCTGCCACAGTCGAGCTGTTACAGGAGTTTCACTGTTGCAGGAGATTTTGTGTAATTAATTGGTTCTTCTGGGGGTCAAGTGGTTTCATCTCATTTCAGTCGCCTTGTACATCAAGCAGCCATGTCTGCACCTGTTTCCTGCTCTCAGCAGCTGCCAACTGGGCCTCCCAAACCACTATTGATCCCATCAGATCATGCGCACACACACACACACACACACACACACACACACACACACACACACACACACACACATGTACACACACACATTTGAAATGCTTTATTTGTATCTGCTAATTAAATCTGCCAGAGCTAGCCTTGAATATTACAGAAGTTCAGCAGGGTTTATTCTTAATTTGTTATTCGGATATCTAGCAGCTACTGCTTCAGTAACCACTCACATACAGAGCACATTCAAAGTCAGATTGAAGGTATTACATGATAAGCATTAGTGGACATAGAAGTTACACTACATTTAAGAATTTATTCTATAAAACATAAATTCACAATTAGTAACTGGAGTCTGTATTTACCTTAACTGCAAGAGAAGCAGCCCTTTCTTTAAGAATGCAGAGATACTTTTCTCATTTCTCATTTCTCATGTTTTATATGTTGTTTCTTTAATGTGCATTTTTGTTTGTATCTTTTAAGATGTTTTTGCCTTTATTTTTGATGGTGACACCAGAGCCAGGGATGACCAGGGATGCTGTGATCACACGGTCAGCATCTTAAAACACCAGATCACCAGGACGCCTCAAACGTCTTAATCATATTAAGGAATAGCTCCCCTGTTTTCTGTTCTGTCAACTCACTTCCTTCATCAGTTTCACATTAAAAGCCTTCAAGTAGTTAAGGGGGAACAATCCTTTCTCTTCCTTAAAAGGCCTGTATAGATAACCATCTGTAGGAAATGAGAAGTTTCATTAACAGTAACTTTACAATAAGAAAAAGCAGGTTTGATGGAAATTAAACAGCGACTGAGAACAGTATTTCTGATAAACAGAACAACAGAGCAATGAGTAGCCTGCAGCATGACTGTGCTATTACTCTGATTGAATTAATGCAGTTTAATGTAGATGCAGAATTTTCTATATGCAAGGTGGTATACAGAACTTTTTTTTAGGCTATAACAAGCTACTATTTGCTCATTGAACCGGCTGGTAAGGAGTCTGAGGAAATGTGTTCAAGGCCACTCACTCCCACACCTTACATCCATATGCCTACAAGTACTCCGAACAAAAGGGGGAGTCAGAAAGGGATGGAGGGAGGGAGGGTTCAGTTGTTCCACAGCAGACACTGAAGCTCGGGACTCCTTGTGCTAAAAAGAAGCTTTCGTCGAGCACTTGACAAAAGGTCTCACTCTGGAGGTTAAAGGTTAAGAGAGGCCACTTCTGACCAACCCGCCACTTTCCACCATTCTACAGTTTGCAGACATTCCTCCACAACGATTGATCCTGGACCCCAGACTTCCTCTCTCTCAAATATTAGGCTGTCCTTTTAATATCATGTATTTTATCCCTGCATCAATTACAACATTTTAATGCATTATACTAACTGTTATTAATGCATCTACATGAATATTGTTCAATATTGTACTTTACAAGTAATGAGCTGACTCCATAATGCACATTTGATTTTCCTCTGAATCAAATATTTCTTAGAAAAATGTATTCCCTTAAAGTTCTTTTTCCTCAGATCCTTTCAACAGCTAGGAAACAAATTGGCATTAGGAGGAATAACATGGAGTAGAACATAGCTAGTGGACCTTAATTTACCCCCAAAGGTAAAGTTGCCAGTAATCATAAAAAAGAGCAAAACAAAGAAGAGTTTTAACTGCAAAACATGTTGGTCTTGTCTTATCAGTTAAAACTTCCTGAAGGCAAAATTAGCTGATTTTCATTCTTTAACTTTAGTTGAAGATTTATATGCTCCACTGAACCTGAACAAAAACCAAATATGTTTAATTCAAATCCTAAGACATTTATGGGAAAACAGATTTCCATCCAGCACCAATGATTTGGATACTCAAAAGATAAGACCACATACAAGTTTCTCAGATCATATATGCAGGGACATGAATAATCTGGTATGTTCCATGTGACCATCATATCCTGAACATGAGCAAAACCAGGATAAGACTAAGAACATGGGTACTAATTTGCAGGTAGACCTACTCAGTGGAAAATGCACAGAAACACTGGACACACTGCTGGACACTGCTGAAGACGTCGAAAATGTCACTGAAGCACAGAAGAAGAAACCTGAGGTTAACTCAGGTTGAAACAACAACTGTGGAGATGAAAGAAACGTTTCAATCTGTGGGCTTTTGTCCTTTTTGGGAGCACTGCTGTTCCTGAATGCCCTGCAATGGGCCTGTGAGTTTAGGTGCAAAGCATGCTGGGATGCCCTGCAAGTCTCTCTGAGGAGAAACTCTTAAATTAGAGATTGTCAGAACACAGACACATACACACACACACACACACACACACACACAAACATGCAGGCATGGAAAACAGCGCAACGCGTTTTAAAGCTCATCTGCAAACTGATTCTGTCAGGGAGACTTAGTGACGTGCGGCTGCCTCCTACAGCTTTCCTCCATAACGGCGCCGGTCGGCATCGCCGTTGTGCTGTCCACCAGGGAGGAGGAGAGGCGGTGGGTTCTAAATAGAGCCTTCCTCGGTTAAATATTAACACTCGCCTTCCTCTGACAGAGAGCAGCCCGCCATGTCGCCTTCCATCTCCACCACGGGGAGAAGCAACACAACATAGCACTCAACCACACACATACAGAAACACATGGACACAACACAAAGTATGGACACAACACATACACAGAAATTAAGTTGGAGTTGGCGTTTTTCCAGCATTATAGAGACTTTTTTGATCTCTCTTCTTTGAATGATAACCAAATGGTTTTATTTTTTCTCAACGGAGCACTGAAATCCACAGCTGTTGGCATTTGAAGCCAAATACTGTTTTAACTTTCTGCCAATATCTTTCCAGTTTTGAATATATTTAATACATTTGCTGTATTTTTATGTTGAAACTCCACAAAGAAGGAGGAAAGAGCTTGTGAAGCAGCCGTCAAACATCACGTGATGATAAACATCTCCATTAGAAAGCTAGACTAATAAAAGGGGGTGGTGTTTCACTGCAGGTTTCCAGTAACCTGCAATATCAGCGTAACCTCACACACACATTTAGCATAACCAGTGAGAAAGGTGGCCTTGGAGAAGGCAGAGTGTGTGTGTGGACGTGACAGATGATCACCCTCATTAGTGGAGAGGTGATGGAGGGAAAAAGAAAGAGGACGGATTGACTTATCTGACAAGTCAAAGAACAGCAGTGTGTGCAATAAGCCACTCCACACTAGAGACCTATTGAATATACTGTCCTTTTAAAATAATAATGAAGTGCATTAAGTGTGTTCAGAAATGCTGTTATGAGATATGTGCTCAGTATCCCGAGGAATTCTTCATCCATTAGTTTATATTGGACGATTCTGTAGTGCACCATTTGAGTCCAGAGCGAACAATCGGTTCCAGTGCAGGAAGTAGTGAGCTCTTTCAGGAGCTTGTAGGAGTGTGTAATGAAGTTTTCTTCATGCATGAATCAGATTAGTTGAAAAACATAGAACAAAACTGATGAGCTAATCACTTTCAAATAAAGGTATCAAGATTGATTAAAGTGGGAGAGAAAATAATGACAAATGATTGTGAAATCATCAAGAGTGACTTTTAATTTATAAACTCCCTCAACACAGTTTCCGAATTCCATCTGCTCAGCTGGATAAAACCCAAGAATAACCCAAGTCCTGGTGTGTTTTCACGACAAGGCTGAATTGAAAACAACTTGTTACTTGAAACAAGCCTCATATATTTTCACAGCCTGTTGGTGTTAGCAGTCGGTGAGTTACAGGAAATCAGACTGAAATTACTGAAGTGGACAGAGCAGCCTAAAGGGTATCCAGATGGGGCAGAGAGGAGAATCATAAAAAAGCAGACTTCAAAAAGCATTGTTGGAAACTATCAGTGTACGCACACACACAAACCCACACCGACACACACACACACACACATATTTGAGCAGTAAGGTATGGATTTGGAAGAGGCATTACGCCCCCATGTTTAATTCATAACTGTTTTCCTTCTTTCTGATCAGAAACATGAAAGGGAGAGTTTCGCCCGGAGAAAAAGCAAAATGGCTGAACTCATCAATACCCCGACAACACTCGCTTGCCTATTCAGCAGGTGTATGCAGGGAAAAGCGACACAAACGCCAAACTTCATTTCATTTTAATGGTAGTCCATGGAACATTGTTGCATTGGATTTATTTGTATTATTTTATTCTTTTATGTGCAATTTATAATGATGTCATTTTTATGTTCTGCCCAGAGGAGAAAACACACAAAATAACACAGATGTGGATTCTCTGCATGTGTACAAGAAGAGCAGAGCAGATACAAAGTAGATCCAAGTACTGATGATGGACAAGCAAGGTTTTGAGTGTTTTATTCCTAAAGAGTATGTACCTGTTTTTATTTTTGACAACATTTCCTCTTGATCAGGATTTCTAAATGTCTAAAACCATTCAACACTGAGCTTCAGCTTTACACCATCAATCAGTTTTAGGTGCTTCAGTTATATGTTTTTCTTGAGTAAAGCATAGTATTGTAGATGCATTAAACTTTTATTATGAAATAATTACACAAATATTATTCAGCATTATATGCATTCAGTTGCCAGTTTATTAGATCCACCCAGCTAAAGACAGATTTTATTGTCTCCCCCATTTAGGTCAATGCTCATAAGCTAAATAACAGAACGAGAGTGAATAAATTGTCTCTAGACGAGTTGGCAGGAAGTGGGTCACTCTTGGTACCACAAGTGGTGAGTATTCAACAACTATTTGTGAGTGTGTTAAAGCACACGGCGGGTTTGTGGTGATGTAGCAGCGTCTCCTGTTCCCACTGACCGATTCCACATCTCTACTCCCTCTGCTTGCTCTGAAAATTCCCTCCCAGCCTTTTAGTCATCTCTGGTTTCTTTCTCTGGCATTTTTCTTAGGCTTTTTTTTTTTTTTTACAATGACAGGAATATTGTAAAGCATCCGATTGCTTATAATTAAAGCTTTCTCCACTTAGATTCAAATGGAGTACACCTCAAGTCAAGTGTCAAGTCCCAAAGGACAAGCGCAGGTCAAGACTTGAATCTGTCAGCGTCTCAAAGTCTCAAACCAATTCTCAAATCATTTGTGACAAAGTAGGTCTTAAGTCTCTCATGTTATTCCAGACACATCCAGTCCAAGTAAAATCTTGAGTCAGTGAAAGTCTCAAGCCAGCCTTCAAATCACTTGAGACGAATCCAAGTCATCTCTGGAGTTTCTCAGAATAAGTTTCACTTCAAATCTCAAGTCACTAGACACATGTCCAAACAAAGTCTCAAATCTGTCAGGGTAAATTCAAATGTAGCCTTCTAGTAATTTGAGACAAGTGCAAATTAAAGTTGTCTTGTTTCTAAAAGTAAGTCTTACAGTAAAGGAGTACTTGTATCATCTCACTCATTTGCCAGCAGAAGTCCGCCAGATGAAGCTCTAGAGCTGTTGTTCAAACTACAGATTATGTCTATTCTGTATATGCATTCTGCATGCATATAGAGCCAATGGCAAATGAGCGAGGAGCTCTGGGTGCAGGCAACATGGAGGAAAGTTAAACATTGTTAATTTGCATTTACCACCTACATTGTGGGATACAAAGCTGGTTGAAAATCGGTAAAGTACTCCTTTAAGTAAAGTCTTGAGTGATTTGTGCCAAGTCTAGTCAAGTATATCAAGAGATTTCCTTAGTCCCTTCTGGGTCAAACTCCAAAAGTACTGCATTATAAACTTCCCATAATGCAACTAGATAGCATCTTTCATTAGACTCTCCCTGGCTGGTAAACACCCACATCTTTCACACCTGTGTGATGTCACTTGAGAGACTTGATAAAGCTCCTCCAGAGCCACAGGAGACATTATACAACTGTTTTCACAGGCTGTGTAGCACTTTTTGAGACTATTAAATTGACTTTGACATGTAAAACTGATGGTGCGCCTCTTTATGTCTGGCTCGAGTCCATGTCTCACATTTAAAATCTACAGCTCCGCTAAAATGTTACATAAATTCAGCTCAGCACCACCAGGAAAGAGCAATAAAAATCTATTAGAGATTAGATTCTCATCCATGATCATAGCAGTTAGGCTGAGGCAACTTCTCCAGCACTGTTGCCCAACCACCCTCCACTCAACTGAGGGCAAGAAAAGAAAAAACGTTTCCCCACATTTCACCAGGCTGTAACTCTCCATCCCATCTGATTGCTCCAATGTATCGCTTCCATTACAGGCTATTAGCCCGGCTGAGCCAAAGTGCAAACTTCTTGGTTGATTCATCTCATCGCCAGCCTGCATCTCCAGCCAGCGTTGGCCTCCATGTGTGTGTCTGGCTGTTATAGTGAAGTCATTAAAAGTTAATCAGAGATGCACCATTGCAGCAGAGTGGAGAAGAATTGCCTCTGTCAGTGGCTCCGGGCACAGGAAATCATACCAGAGAGAGAGAGGGAGAGAAAGGCAGTGATAGAGACAGAAAAAACACAAGGAAGCAGACAGGCTGAAAGAGAGAGAGAGGGAGGGAGAGAGAGAGAGGGAGAGAGGGAGAGAAAGAGAGAGAGAGAGTGAGAGGGAGAGAGATTCTCATACTAATGAACCATCACTTCCTTGTCTCAACCGATGCCCTCCGAATCCCAACATCTGTCCCACCAAACCAAGCCTCATTATGGCACCCCTCAACTAACCCCACCACCACCACTGCACGCACACACACACACACACACACACACACACACACCCACACACACACAATCACACTCCCATTTGTGGTCACATCCCGTCGAATCGCAGGGTGATGGTGGGAAAGTCTGCCCCACTGTAGTTGTCACATCAGATCTACAGCACGACGGCCGAGGGCATATGCATGTGGAGTGCGTGCTCATCTATGTGTGTGTGTGTGTGTGAGATGTGGATGTGTGTGTGGGTGGGTGGTGGTGGTGGTGGGGGGATCTAGGTCTGGGGCTGTGCCTGAGGGCCTCGCCTGCGCTACAAAAGACTCCACTCAACTCCGGTTAGTCCCCCTCACTAGCATATCAGCACTGACGGACTGCACGCACACACAAATACACACGCTCAAACACACACTCTGCACTTTAGCTATAGTCACTCTCATCAACACCCCCCCCCCCCCCCCCCCCCCCCAGTTTGGTACTAGTGTGGACAGGATGCTGCAGCTACGCCACCATGTACATCAGTCTGAGATGAACTGAGGAACAATCTTTGCATTAGGTTCACTTTGCATGTGTCAGTGTGTTATGTGCCGCTTTACGCTCGTGACCACATGGGGAACTGGTGATTGATGAATGAGTATGAATGTGTTTAGTAGTGTGTGTGTGTGTGTGTGTGTGTGTGTGTGTGTGTGTGTGTGTGCTGCGTGCTATCACTCTCTTGCTAGGGGTGACAGGTTGGTTGGGGACTAATGCAGCGCGACGGAACTGAATGTGGCCTCGAGCAAAGCAGCTGCCTGCAGCCAGTCCTCATCTGAGCTGTCAGACCCACACACGCACACGCACACACACGCACACACGCACACACACACACACACACACACAAGGACCCATTCCAATAGAGAGAGTTTAGGATCCACACACACACACTTATAAACACACTCATGAGCATTATAACCCCCGTCACCCCTACTTTTCTGCTTGTGTGGCTCCCAGACAATAATGGCTCTGCCCGGATGAGGTGCTGGACATGACATGTCGGGTTTGGCTGCTTTGACTCGGCACTCGTCGGTTTGTTTTTTCTGGGGTGCCGCAGAACAAGTTTGTTGTTTTTTTTTTCTTTAACAAACTTTCATCGTAGCCCGCTGTTGAGAGAGTGAAATGAATGAAAACTGTTGTCCTGCAATATCAGGTTTCTGTCATAATTTATGACCATAGATTAATAAACTCATCTGTAGGCTATGTTATGTTATGCTGCAATGTTATGCCATAATTAATGTTGGACAAATTACACTGAAAATGAAATTGGCTACTTACAACTAATTTTCTCTATACTGCTAGCGTACTGTTGATTAGTAAAGTAATTTGATTAATTACTAATTGCTACATATTACAAACTATATGTTTGATATGATACGACAAATAAAGAATAATGCAATATGATACAATATTGCAGTGGTTCCCAACCAAAGTCCCCGATTGTATACTTGTTGTGGCCAGTTCAACAAAGGTGTGAGTTTGTCTTGATTTCTATTAATAATATTTATAGGTCTAAAGAGGGAAAAATATTAATGAATTCACAAGAAAAAATGGAAAAAAGTCTGAAAAAACATAATGTTATAGCAGAAACATATTTTTTACGTCTTTTTATCCGGCCAATCACCTTGCAACCTCTGCCATGTGTGACCATAGTAAAGTAATGTTACAGTAAAGACACTTTACACTATGATATGTTACAAAATGACAACACTGTACAAGTAGTGCAGTGGAAAATTGTAAAATAAATGATACAACATGGTACAGTAAAATACAAATGTGCCAAAATAATATTATGTTGTATGATTTAACTGAATGTGATTGGATGACACAATACTATACAATATTTATGCACTTTTTTCCTCCAGAAGAGAATTAATGCTACTTTTCTCCTGCAGGAAGACTCATGTACACTTCAGAATGGCTCATTTTCTGTTGCAAATAACTCTCAGAGAAGCAAATTTTACAGGAATTAACAACAGTTGTTTAATGTTGAGTGTTTTCAGGCATGGCTCACAACATTGCAACACATTGCAATAAATGTCCACCAACACTGTGTTTAACAATATGTGTTTTGTGGGCAGCTTTATGTGGTAACAGCCACAGACTGTGTTCCCTTCAGCTGGGTGGAAATGGCACAGATTCAGTGTGATTACTGCTGAACAGTGGGCTCCAAGGAAAAGGACTATAATGAAAAACACACTGTTGGTCACAGTTGCCCTGCAACATTGCCTCAAAATGTTGCCTGTGGCCACCAGTACCTACTCCTCTCTTAGCTTAGATTCTCTGCTTCTCGTCGACCTATATTTAGCCCCAGTGGGACTCCAGTGATTATACTAATCTCTCTAGAAATCCACCATTCTCTCTGCGGGTTGCCAAAAGTTGGCAGCCGTCTACATTGTATAACAAAGCAGGGTTCCCTCAGATGTTAACCAGGAAGTAAGTGGCTTTGTTGGGGTTTTTATATCTAAGATTAAAGATCAAGATTTCCAGGATGCTATGAGCAAACTTTCAGTTAACCAGGCTAAAAGAAGAGGGAATATGTTTATCTTTTAGAAGCATTTTATTTGAGGCTAATCTCACCAAAGTTGCTCTCAGCTTCATTTTGAGCGGCCTATGTTCACAGAGCTTTGGTTTAAATGAAAATGAGGAGAAAGTTTTATTCATGATGTGAAAAATACAGCAGTATCTTTCAAAATCTATCCACTTGACTGCCATTTTACTCCAACTGCCCTCACACAGACGATCCTCACACTTACTGTGACTTCTTTAACACTTTGGCGTGTTATTTTTGTCTTTTATTGTCTGTAATCTGGGGGGTAAGTCTTCCACTTTATTGAGGCTGACGTTCAACTACCCCCATGTTTACATCAGAGCCGGGGTGGTTGCCATGGAGACGGAGTGCCCCTCTTAACTGGTGCACTCAGGAATAATGCATTGTTGAACAGTGCCTGAGGCTACGCACACACACACCCATACACACACACTAATCCTTAACATCTGCTATAGCGTATGTGTATATGTGTGTGTGTGTGTGTGTGTGTGTGTGTGTGTGTGTGTTTGTGCACGCCCATAAAATGCACATCAGTGCTTCACCCAGCAAATTCATTGATAATCAGAGTTAAGGTGGACTCCATTAGGTTCATTGGTATTTGCCTACAGCAGTATGTACATATACTGTACTGTATGTGTGTGTATGTGTGTGATGGTCAAAGTCGTGGCGGATGAGTGAGGACTGACATATATGAGCCTTTTCCACACTACTGGTGCTCCCTCTAGTGGCTGGTGACCCTCACTGCTCATATACGCACACATGCATGCACACAAGAAAAAAATCCCCTGAAAGATGATAAAAATGAGAACAGTGATAGAAAAATGGAGACCATTTTTAAAGTTTTTAATATTCAGAGCAGTGATCATACTTTTACAAGCTGCAGATTCACAAGGGGGCAAGAAAAACAGAGCTTCCTATGGTGAAGATCCAGCTGCTGACTGGCAGTTTGGAGAAGATCTCAACATGGGCTTATTCAGGAGTCCAGGCAGATCCTGTTGGGATTCAGGTACTCGTCCTGAGGCGTTGTACCTGCAATAATTACCCTGCTCTGGAAATAAGTTCATAAGGGACTCACAGCCCGGCTACAAAAAGCACCCATAGTATGGGCAGGCTCCAAGGACAGAACCAACACCATTAGTAAGTTTCAGCTTGCTTCTGAGGAGACAAAGTTTATCTCCACTGACTGCAGACTTACCGTTGCAGTGTGGAACGAGACAAATATGAGCAATGAAAAGCCAGTTAAAGAATAGTTAGATGTTTTAAAAGTATAATTGGGGCATCTGGAGTTGTAGAAGTCTGAGGTGTGTGTGGCGAAGGGAAATTAGTAACCTGAGTCAACCTCAGCTGATGGAATCAGACAAAAACAGAATAAGCTTCCTGCACAACAAAAGCTGTTTAACAAGGGTAATTGCTGCTTGAAATTTGCAAAAATCTGATGTTTTATGCATGCATGCTACATTTAGGTGATACATTCCTTGTTTGCAGCCTCCCAGAATCAACAAAACTATTTTCTTTTGTGTGTTGTTACGGCTTTACCAACATTAGGTTGCTCCTTTCATGGCAATGAACCTTGTTTAAATTTGAATGTGAATTTGAATTTTAGAGGATAAATGAGGGAGGGGATGAGGGGTGAGAGAAAAAGAAAGTGGGGAGAGAGAGAGAGGTTGTCAGTTGCCTGTCTGTGTTTAATGGAGGTCCCTGGTGTCGCCCTCAGGCTCCTTCACTTCACAATTAATGGAGGATCTCTCTGGGGAAAGCCATGCTTCTCAATAACACCTACACACACACACACACACACACACCTAGCAATAAACCTTCTGGTTTAGCTGAACTCTGCACCACAGCGCTGCCTCAACGTGAGCCCCATCTCAGAGTTTGTGCTGTGGGTCCTGAGCACCGCCGGCTGCTGGTTTTGTCTATTCAAACTCTGAGCTGGGTCTGTTTGTGCCAGCATCACCAGCCGCCGCACTGAGCTCCACGCAAGGGGGGATGGAAGAGGGAGTGGTGGTTGTGGTGGAAGACGGTATAGAGATGAGAGGAGGTAAAGGAGGACTGGAAGGAAGGAGCGAAACGCTTTTTCCTCAGAACTCAGGGTTGATTATATCTCCGCTCTGATCTGTCCGCTTTGGTTTTTCTCCCAGATCTGCAGCAGAGCGGCTCCCGGTGTGGCTTCACGTGTGTGTGTGTGATTCTGTGTGTGAACCATTCAAAACACCAAGAACACTTTCATATGATAGTGTAATAACAAGAAAGATGCTGTTGCATAGTTAGTAGGGCACTACATTTACCCGTAGATATATTTGAACTCAACCTTCAACAGTTAAAGATGGTTGGTCTAAACCAACTAGAGGCTGAAACCAAGTTTGTGCAAACTGGAAAATATATTACGCCCACGAGTGTCATTCCCGTCACCTCAGTTCATTAGAGTCAGTTTGATTTCTTGACTCTGCAAACAACCCCTTAGGACTTAAAATCAAGTATTTACCTCTGTTAGTTTTATAGTTTAGCAAAAACAAAAAAAATTAATGAAAACTTGCAGATATCCTGTTTATAGAGAGTTACTCTAACATAACTTCCTCGACAAAGGTTGAAATTGTGATGGAAAGTGATGAGGGGATCAAATAGGTGAAGGTCATTTTGGCTTCACGTCCTCACCAGAGCCAGACCAACACTAACAATAAAATTAATATTTGAAACTTTAAAAAACACCATAATGACATACATTTCTGAAATATCTCATTGTTGTTATTCTTATTATGAATTTCTTCTACGTTTCTGAAATGCGATGTTTTGTCACTTAACAGCCCAAACATATATGCCGATACTGATTTATAAACTGATATTAGCTGATATATTGGCTACACCAATTTATCGGTTGGCTCTAATCTTCACATCTGTATATACAGTTCAACATCTGGTTTGTGGTTTGAAAAGATTTTCTTTCAAGGTCACTATTTTTTACAAGTTATGTTTTATGTGTTTGTTGTCTTATTTAATGTTTATCTACAGATTATACAATTATGATTCATGTTAGTTTTTCCATCCATTTAAAACTGTTTTATATGAGGGTAAAATATTAGGTTTAAGTTTACATTTAGAACTGTGATCCGTGAACTAAGAGTTAAATTGAGTATTGAAATTACAAATAGAGAGTTTAATATTAGGATTAACAGATTAAAGCAGACTTTTTGGGTTCAAATCTGTAAATTAAGCCTCAAATTTGGTATAATTTGTGATATTAAGGTCGGCCTTAATTTAGATCTCAATGTTTATGATCATGATTGTATGCATTAATTAAAATCACACTCATGATGAGTTGCCTTTGATGCCCTGAGATGCCATTTCCTGCCACGTCTCCCACTCCTGGATGTCGAGTGCGTAAGGCGGCTTCTGATTGGTGAGCTGCGGTTGTTCACCTGGCCACCGCCGCTTTTTTCCATTTGCATATTCATCAGATGGCTCATGAATATTGATGAGCTTGCTGCGGGCGCAGTGGGTGCCCAGTGGCTGCAGGGCATTGTGGGAAATTAGCACCATCACTAATTGTGATCCGCCGCCCCGAGAGTGTGTCAATCAAAATCAGGAAGGATGATACTTTTGGGGGCACCTGTAGCTCCGAATATGTATGCATGAAGAGATGGAGAGAGATCGAGGGAGAGAGGAAGAGTGAATGTGTGTGTGTGCGTGTGTTTGTGTGGTACATCCAGGGCCACAAGACCACTCCGTTACCATGGTAACCTCTACCATCAGAGCACATGAGGCTAAGGCCTCAGGATCTCAGAGAGAGTGATGGAGTGAGACAGAGAAATGAAATGAGCTATAGAGACAAGATGATAGCTATCTATCTATCTATCTATCTATCTATCTATCTATCTATCTATCTATCTATCCAGCTATCTGTCCAGCTATCTATCTATCTATCTATCTATCTATGTATTGTGCATTGTGTTACTCTGAAAAAAAAGAAGACTTTCAATACCTGTGAGGAAGGTGAAGGACATGTCTGCTCTCTATGCCGAAACAGTTTTTCACATTTTTGGCCAGTCGGTGCCATCCTCTTTCTTTAATGAAGGTTTCTTCTTGACCTTAGATAAAGAAAACACTCAAGTGTAGTGGTGTGGAAATAATCTTCAATAGTTCCTGACTGCCAACAGCTTCATTACTGACACACATAATCCTGATTCAGAAGCTTAATTCTCTGGGAACAAACAGCAACTGGTGGTAATTACTTTGGATGTCTAGCAAATATCTACTGATTTATATATATATATGTACATCATTTAAATAAATAAAGAGTTATTGAACGGTTATCAAGATTGTTAGCTCAATCGCTAACGGGACAATAAGTATACACATTTAAAAGACAGGTTTGTGTAATTGGGCGTGCGTCTACATCCACTTCTTAGTCTATGGCTGAAGTTCATGAAAGTTGAACCTGACTCAAAACATTTCCCTGAATTCACTTCGCCCAGGTGAGCAAATCCAATGATTACATTGGAATTAATTGATTTTGTTGCAGAATTTGAGTTTTAAATCATGGTTTCGAAGTATATATTTGATTTACATCTTCAGAATAACCAATGGACTGAGGGCCACAGACAAGGAAGGGAAAATTGACATGGTTGGTGCTCATCTTTTCAGGGGATTTATTGACAGTGACAAAACAGCATCACCAGCTTTATACTTGAGTCTATCAGACTCATCATCTTTCAAAAACCTACATTGTTTAAACTCTGTTTTGAAATCTTCAGTAAAAACAATGTGTGACTGTAAGACTGAATGCTCAGAAACCTTTCTGAATTACTGTAACAATAAGAGCCTGCTTTTCTGCATTCCTTGGTAATTAAACATATTGACTGAGTCTCCTGGTGTGAGGGTGCACAGGAGTTCACATGTGGGGCAGGACGCAGCACATACACTTAAGTTAAGCATAGACATACGACAATAAACAATACACTTATACATGCATTCAAAAGCTAGGGCTAAGAAGATATTACCATGATGATACCTTGTGTTTATTCTTATCTTCACTGCCTCAGTATTTTCTTGGATGGGAATACTTTGCTGTAATATTTACTCCTGAATGGGATTTGTGATTGCACCAACCGAAATCTTAATAAAAACATATGCCAAAGCGTTAAAAAACAACATGACATGTGTTAAAGACGTGCTGAAATTACACGCCATCTTACATTTTTACCACTTGATGTGACGCTTTCCGACATGTCTGTGTGTGTGTGTTTGTGTGTGTATGTGTGTGTGTTCAGGGACAAAGCGTTCAGTGTTATTTCACCACTTCCTTTTTTTTTTTTGAGTGGAAGTTTCCAGAACTATGTCTTGATGAATTGCATGGCCCGGTGTTGGAAGTGCAAGATACAACAGTGTATTGCAGGTGAGTGAAGTCATTAATATTTCCTCTGTATCAATATCACTGGTGGAATGGTGTGTGCAAAAAGTGTGTGTGTGTGTGTGTGTGCTTCAGATTGACAGGTGGATGATCTCAGTGAGTAGCGCACCCTGGGATCGACTGCATAATCAGGGAGACAAAGGAGCAGAGGAAGAGACGAAGAGAGAGAGAGAGAAAAAAAGAGACAGAGTGAGTGTATGTGTGTGAAAGAGAGAGAGAGAGAGAGAGGGATGAGAGAAGCAGAGAAGTGCAGAATAGTAAAATTCCCAGAGGGGTGAAGGGGTTGTGTGCTCTCGTCTCTGTTTATTTCCCTGCATTCGTTTGAAATGGTTTGTGTGTGTGTGTGTGTGTGTGTTTCTCTAGGCCTGTGTGTGTGCACGCTGGTATATGTAAACCATCAGCCTCTGAGTGAGTGTGTGTGTGTGTGTGTGTGTGTGTTTGGCAGGTGTTTGATGGTTTGCAGCGGTAAATGGGTTCATTGTGAGAACAGCAAAGGTTCCACATCAGGAGACTTCCCTGGTAATTATACAGGAGCAGTCAGGTAACCACACACACACACACACACACACACACACAAACACAGATACACATTCATCCTCCTCATATGCTCATATCGGTGTTGTTGTGGTGTGTTTCCTGTGTATTAGGGTGTGTGAGTTTGTAATGTGGGTGTTTGTCTTGCCATAAAGCAGCAGGTCTGTGATCTCAGGTGCATGCGTATATTCTGCGGTTGACAACCACGCTGGTTGTTACACAGTAAACAGGATTTCTCTGGCAGCGGATGACTTACAAAACAGCGTATGAGCTTATGGCCAACCAAAGGCTCAAAGCTGGAGGAGTCTGTTATAATTGACCAACTCTGCTTTCAACTTTCACAGCGTCTCGCTCAAGTCCTCTCTGTTCGATTTGGGTATTGTTTCATCTACACTTTTTGTCTTTCAGATCTGCCTCTGTTGCGTTTGAGGATAAACAAAAGCATTACAGGCTAGAAAGACAACACTGTGAGACAGACACTATGGCTAATGGTGGCCTGTGAGGGGGAGAATAGAAATCCTTAGTCACGTTGAAAACCAAGGAGGGGCTTTTTATACATTTCTGGAGTAGACAGTTTTGTCTTTGGATTTATGACAAAACTGTGTTGGTGTTGCTGATGCTCTGTTTACTGTCAAGCTTTCTACACAATAGGACATGACATTTAATACCATACATTCTCTGTTTGGGACATCATGTAGCCTATCTAACACTTATTTTGGTGGTGATCCACTGTGAAAACCTGGGAGTGCCCAAACCATATTGCCCTCCTTACACGGTTTAAGGGAATAGTTTGACATTTTGGAAAAAAACACGTATTCACTTTCTTTCCTGGAGTTAGATGAGAAGATCAATATCTCTCTGATATCTGTAGAACAAATATGTAGCTTAGCTTAGCATAAAGACTGGAAACAGGGGGAAACTGCCAGTTTGGCTCTGTCTGAAGGTAACAAAATTGAATTATTCTTTTAAAATATGGATTTTGGGGGCGTCCCTGTAGCCTGATGATTAAGGCCACATAACCACGTTTACAGTTTGATTCCAGGCAGGGACCTTGGTTGCATGTACCCCTCTTTCTCCCCCTCCATGTTTCCCTGTCTCTCTAGACTGTTGGCTGTCAAATAAAAGCAAAATGCTTCAAAACTATCAAACATCCGACCCTGTAGATATTTTTAAGATGGGTTTGTCCTTCACAGAGACAACTGTGGCCAGCTTGTCAATTTTCTGGACTCAAATAGAGAAATATGGGTCAAAAATGTAAATGGAAACTTCACCAACCTCTCCTTCAGCATTATTCACTATTGCTTTGTCCAACAGTATTGCTCAGTATGTTCCAAAAAAGTAATATTATTGTCTAAATAGCTAAATACATGAGTTATAATCCTCATGCACATTAGAGCGCTTCCACTGGTCAGAAACGCTGTATTCCACCTTGCGTATTGGCTGGCCTGACTTACTCCAGCTTTGGTTCATTCACTGGTCATGATCCCTGCTGTAGTTTATTAATTGGCTTCTTCTTTTGGAGGCTGGCTCTATAATGATGCAACAGAGGCATGTTGCGCTTCAAGCCATACAGCCTAAGTGTTCAGAAGATATTGAAAGCAAACGGATGGACAACTGACAAGTGGATTGTGCTGCCGGGGTAGTTTGATACGTTTTTATACAATTATTGTGGTAGAATTTGTTGGAACCCACAAGAGAAAGCTACTGAATCATCGGCTGTATAATATGAGTGGATGTAGTAACCTTTAGCATTGTTACAATGGATAAAATAAATCAACTCTGAAATGTCTCAATGTCATCAGACAAGACTGTACAAAACAGGTTCTTGCTGGATAATCAAGATTATGTTCAGGTGTCACCATAAGTCAGGAACACTATTCATCTTATTCTTGTCCTCCTTTCTAATTTACCACATGTAGAATTGCTTTAACTTTACACATTGCCTGTTGTGTGTATGCTTCTCCCTGCTGCAGGTTCAAAAATATATTCACATAAGACAGTGAAAAACTACTTCAGACAGTTTTGTCATCAGTTATCTACCATGAAAGTTGGACATGATTTAAGTTGATCACATCTCCTGATGTGCTCCAAAAAGGCCAAAATTACAAACTTTTCACTGTTCAAGTCTACAAAAAGAGTATCTGTGTAAATCACACTGTTATCCAAATACATTAGCTGGCACTTCTTCTTCCTGGAGGATAATTTAATTCTGTTAAAAACAATTGAATTTATTAGCCGGACAATCACAGCCTGATAATTACAACTGCAGTCCGATACAATACAGTAGCACATATTTTTACTATTTGTAAAGAATTGGATCAATGCCGACTTTATGGTTTTGTAAGTGTTTGCAATTCCCCCAAATAGAAACACAACACACAAAGCCCAAAGTTGAAGTTCTCATGATCAGGATTTATTTTTTCATATCTTCCATATAAACATATATAATGTCTTTATTTTGTTGTTATGCGACAAATAGAAGGAACATCAGTAATTTACATTGCATGGAATAAAAAAGGTCAACATGTCAAAGCGTGCTGCTGGGAGGCTTTCATGGCACCTGCAGATGTTGTCCTCCAGTTGTGTGTGAAGTCTGCAGTGTCTCCGATGGACTTCTGAACTGCCTACTGACACTCAAATCCACACAATGGAAAAAGACACCCTTGACTGAACACTTAAAAAGAGCTAAAACTGTGAATGTGGAGGCTCCAACTCTGTTTATGTGGCATATACATGTCCCATGCACAGTAGAAAAATCCTCCTTGTATCTGCTTGTCGCAACTGAGCTGTATTGAAAAGCTGTAAGAGCAACTGGCCAGATCGTTTGATTCTTAAAGATTTTCTTTTAGCAGCAGTCTCGGCCTCCACTTCATCTTGTTAATCCAATGTAGATTACGCACATAATTCATTCACACTATCACACACGTACAACATATATTCAAACAGCTCTGCTTTAAAAGATTACAGAGATTACACAAGAATTACACGATCAAAGTCATTGAACCTGCATCGCCCCACTTGCAAGTGTATACTTACTAGCTTTGACAGTGAGAGAGGGTGTTAATCTGTGTATGTATGTGTATGTGTATGTGTGTGTGTTCCCCTTTCTGTTCTCAGAGACCTGCAGGTTAATCTCCCCTCAGGCTGCACTGCCAAAGCGGCGCACTCTGCTGGCCGGGACAAGAACAGCAAACAAGGGAAGCTTTCATGCACAAAAACAACAAGAAAACATGATGTAAAACAACATGTCTTGACATTTCAGCAACACAGGATCACTACAGATTGTTAAAATGCATTAAAAATGTCCAGATGAGGAGATTGAAGCAAAGACAGACTGTGATAAAACTAAAACGTTTGAGTCTTATACTGGTCTAACAGTCGACACATGTCAGTTGTTAACATGTCTTGAGTTTTGAAGCAACAAAACCTGGAACAAAGTAAGAAAAAAACATGGAAATCACTAAAGATTGAGCAAGAACAAGCCTGTAGAGCTGAGATGAGCCTTGCAGGTCTGAATGTTGCATTAATAAAACAAAGCAAAATGTTGGTGTGCGGCCTCTACTTTTCCTTTGTTGCTGTGATTTGCACCTGTACCGGACTGGGGTTAGATGTGTACACTGTCAAACTGTTTTGCCTTAATGATAAGATAGTTTAAAATACATAAAAGGCCATCTTGCCTTTGTTATGAGCAATAGCAAAGTTAAAGAAGCCCTTAAAGCCGTGGTTCAAGAGGTCAAAAGATAAACCTGAGTGGTCGGAGGATGATTAAGAGGAAAGGGAAGCAGGGAAAACATAATTCTGCTTCACGGTTTCCTCTAAAAACCATTCAAATACAACAGAAATTCCCCTCTTTGGTTGAACTGGTCACAACCAGTAGACGTAGGCAATAAGTGATGAGGGGTAGCATGTAAACATCCCATTGTTTTAAGGGGTCACCAGCCAAAAAGGTTGTGAACCACTGCTTTAGAGTATGGTTCCTTAACAAAGTTCTTGAGTGATATAAATTCAGCAGGTAGTGTAGAAGTGATAGATGACAAGTCAGTAGTTCCACTCAGGGAACAGCTGCGGAAAAGTTAACATTAGGTACCACTGTCGACAGACAGAGGCAGACTTGTGGGCAGTGCTTGGATGTGTTGATGTGTTTGGTGTCCCACCAGTATCCACTCCTTTATGTGTTGAAGTAACATTTTCATTACATTTATACTGTACATATATGACAATATTTCATCAAAGAGTAAAGTTTGACATCAATTGAAAGTGGCTGCAGTGAGAATAAAGCCAAAAGGTCAAAGACGTCTTTACTCTTGGCAGTGAACCCACCATGCAGAAGAAAGCCTCCAACAGTGCCTGGAGCCATATCTAAAGTAATCACACATGCAATTTATCATTAGTCTTCCTTTATTTTTAACACTGGCATGTATTTATATAAAATTTGAAATCTCACAGACACAATTGAGATACATCATCTATCCAAACAAACAACCATAACCTGGTGAGATATATGATTAATGTATAAGTGATAGAAGTCCTGTTGTTTTTTTCTATTTTACTGCCTGTTGCATCTCATGTAGCTGCTGGAATAAAAAGAAAAAACAAAAATGAGGAAGAGGAGGAGGAAAGGGAGATGATGAAAATCTGAAAGTACATTTTGCTCTTTCCTCCCATCTGTGCATTACGGGGGAAAAATAGATGGGAAATAGTCAAAAGACTTTTAGCTTTCGTGTGATCTTCAGGGGCACTTCAGAAACTCTTCAGAAAAGAGAAGTTAATGAACATCGATCGACGCACACACACACACACACACACACACACAGGCTTACTGATCCAACAGCTGCTGAAGTTAAGTTTTAAAGATCAATTTTACAGCATCGGTTATGGCGGAGTGATGGCTGTAATAGTCTATTTATAATATTGTGAATCATTCACCGTAGAAGAACATTCATTGATTGTTTGAGTACAGAAGAAAAAGGTCAACAGACGACATTATAACAGCCATTCATTTTGCTTATAGGGTGTTTTTTTTTTTTTTTTTAAAGTTTACTCTCCAATTCTTAGAAGGGGGGAAAAAATTGAGGAGCTTTTTGTTGTTTTACAACTCCGCTTTAGAAATGTTAAACCTAGAAATCAAAAGAAAATAGTGCACTTTTCCAAAAGAGCATGATCTAAAAACACAGGGCTTGTTATTTATAATTATCATCGCCATGTACAGGCCAAAGGATTATATACAGCCAGTATGTTGGTGAGTGACTGTCCGTTGGCAGCAGATTGGCCTTTTCTTTAGTGTTTTTCGCAGCAGCTGACACGTGTCTGCCCTGAATTGAACTTCTGAATTGACTTCAGGAGTAATTACAGCAACAAAGAACAACAATTAAACACGCTAATTGACAACACAAACCGGCAATGATACCCGGTGGCTGCCTAATATGACGGTAGAGCTGAGCACCCATGTTATTCCTGCATTTTAAAAAATATATATATATATATTGTTTCCTGGAGAGATGAAGGGTCCTTGAAGTAGCCTAAACGTCCTGCGGCTCTGTGTGTGTGTGGGAGGGGTGAGGAGGGGGGGGGGGGGGGGGGGGGGGGTGTCACCCCGGGGCGATAATAATTAATATGATGCATGCACATGACAGGACGTAGATGTATTTTATATGATATTTGTTTTACTCCCTGGAAAGGAGGAAACACCTCTGAAATTGGAAGGATTCAGATTTTTGATGTGTTTCTTAGTTTATTTATTTTTTCTCTGTCAGTCTGAACTATCTGGACAATGTTGTGTTTGTCCACTTAACAGCGACCACCTGTTTCCTGCCTCACCTCACGCACTGCATGGGGAGAAATTAATTTGCAGCAAATCTTGGAGGCTTAAACAGGGCAGTGACGCCCCCCCCCCCCCCCTCCCCTCCCCTCCGCAAACCGACGAGTAAATCCCCACAATTAGCAGATCCATATTAGCATATTAACCTGTGCTTCCTTCCGAGGCGCATCCTTTATGTAGGTCAGACACCATTTTCTTAATTGCTTTGGCTGTTGATGGAGGACAAACATCTTCTGGGCCGTTTGTTATGGTTGCCTTCATTATGCCAGTCGTTATTTTGGCTGGAAAGGTGCAGGCCTGCACACACACACACACACACACACACACACACACACACAGACAGAGATGTAGGACCGAGTTAACGGACGCTCATGGCCATATGAGGTCGGTGTCTGACCGGCGCTGATTAAAACCAAAACAGACTCATAAACAAGGCCAACACATGTGCATACAGACTGCGAGCAGACAGCATTGTGAATCTTTTCTAACTGCTCAAACATCAGACTACAGATGATTAGATGCTAATGAAAAATGTAAACAAACTTCTTCCTGCACAATATGTAGTTTATATATAGGAAATATATAAGGAAATAAACATTATCTTGTAGCCTATAGGCCCATTATAACTCTGCACGGGTCCCTACTCCCACTAAATCCTCCATCACTTGCTTTAAGTGTTACAATGTGACACAATATACTTAAAGAAGCCTTAAAGCCTATAAGGGGATTAGGGTTTACTCTGGTAGCAAATGGCGAAATGACTGCAGGCTGTTTAGTGATCTGTTATAAATAAGGTGCCAATAAACCAGTTAAACCAATCAGGGCTGGAAATTCAAGAAGGGCAGCAACAAGAGGTGGTAATGTGTGCTTTTGTTTTTACATTCTGAACTTTTAAGTGAAACTGGTGGATTTTATATACATTGGATTGGAGATAAAATTGGTATTATTTCTTCAAAACTAATCCTTGATCTCCATTCTCCATTAACGGCCCTTTATTTAATATTATGTGCAGGTGTCTTTGAAAAATCATAATTTTCTAGGAACAAAATGGAACTCGTAACTGAGGTACTATTTTTATATTTGTATCAATTAATAGAGGTATTGTGCATATATATATATACACACACACTATAAGCCACATTTTCCTTTTTAGAGGAAAAATTGTGGTCTTTAATTCTCCCTGACAGGATTGTTTATGTTTCTTTCAAACATATTTCTACATATATCTCCTGAATTACAATAATAAAGGTCACATGCACGACACATGCCCACATGAGCTCAGATCCTAATCTTCTGCCTCTCCATGCTGTCTTATTCTCACTTGCTCTGAAGAAAAAAATGACATCAGGGCCCCCTGCTCTCTGCAGGAGCAGCGGTCCATCCAGAAACCTTGGGGCTGATCTAAATTCTCGCCTCTGGGCTGTGCTGTGCGGGGTTTCGGGCCTTTCCCTGCCTCGTCAGGCGGCAGATGGGCTGGCTCCTGTCCGGAGATCAGTGCGCATCTGGTGCGGCGCTCCCAGCCCCCGGTAAAGCGGGGCCACTCGTCGGCATTAAGCCCTATTAGGACCGTCTACCGTGCAACTGGTGCCTCGGGTTGGCGCGACGGTGGCTGCACACCCCGCATACAAAGATATATATATATATATATATATATATATCTGTCTCAAACAACAGCATTCACCACCAAAACCTCCTGACATAAATAAACTAAATGTGGCTGATGTGCTCAGTGATCTGCGGGGACACCGGGCAGCGGAGTGTGCAGAGTTTGGGGGCCAACCTTTAAGTTGCATCGCTTCTGGTTGTAGGAAACACACATGAATGTCTTTGAAGTCAAATTATACCACCAGGTTTCACATTTTAATGAACGCCTGCTCCAGTGTAGCTCCCTCTCTCTCTCTGTGTAACCTACAGAGCTGTATATTCTCAGGTAAATCTCAGCCCTCTGATCCAATCTTGATGCTGATGTGGGAGGAAACAGGTTAAGCTGATAACTGTTCCACCCAAGGCCGATATGTCAGCGTGATTTCCTGCCCGGAGTTGAAGTCGAACCCGTGTACCCCACCTGGTGTCATTTCTGCTTGGGTTTGTGCCTTCAAAACGTAATTTCTGTTCAAATTGTTCTTGATATTTTCGTCCAAAATAAGAAAGATATTACAACATCACGTTCAGATCACATTTAGACTCACTTAAGGCACCTTAATTGACACCAAAGCTCTTTCTCTCTCTCCTGCTCTCTCCATCTCTCTTTGCCCGGTGGCCTTCCCCTTCATCCCTCCTCTCTCTCTCTCTCTCTCTCTCTCTCTCTCTCTCTCTCTCTCTCTCTCTCCTTCGTTTTTTAATACCTGGCGTGCGACAACCGGCCTTCACCGGTCTCGTCGTGCAGAGGTTTCACGTCGAGCCCCGAGGCAAAACAATCGGTAACGGTTAATTAAAATATAAAAGGCCTTGAGAAGTTTTTAAAGGAGCCTGTTTAAGGCTCCTGCACCGCCTGGGCCGTTTGTGTTTGTGTTTTTTTTTTTTTCAGATGTGACTGCAAGACTATAAGGCTAAATGGTCTTGATCAAGAAGAAAAGGGAGATGTTTAAGAATATTTTAGCTTGTGTGGGGGCATTTTTTTTTCCAGCTATGTGACCGATGGTGAAGTGAAAAATATATTTCCAGTTAGAGAAAAGGCACCATATGAAAAAAAAAAATCAATAACTATTATGATGGGAGCAAAAATGTCAACCTTTCTTAATATATAAAATGAATAAAGTGTTATTTACAAGTGCGTTATTATTGTACTTGTTATTACAATAATTATTATAATTGTATTATTTTATTATTATAGTAGCCGAGTGAGACAGACAGACAGACAGAGAGAGAGAGAGAGAGAGAGAGAGAGACGCATGCAGTAACAGATGGGAGGGGAAATAGTTTCTTAATTAAAGTGCAGAGTCAATCCCGGCGTCCCGGCGTCAGCTCGGTCACAGTCTGCACTTTAATAATATCAGGGAGTCGCTTTGGTTGCAGTTACAGCTGAGCAGGAAAAAAAAAACATCCAAAACAAGACTGATTAGGGCTTATCTCTGCTCTGGGTTGCAGCTATTGGTCTCTCTCTCTCTCTTTATCTCTCTCTCTCTCTCTCTCTGTTTGTTTTGAATGGCAGGAAGTCTGACAGACTCTCCTCTCCTCCTTCAGCTTCCTCTCCTCCCCTCTCCTTTATTTCCCTTTGCTCCTCTCCAGGCTGTGACCACACGCTTTGGGCTTCTGCTCTTTTACGTTTTTGTATTTCTGTTGCTTCCCGGGTGGCCTAAGGGCAAAGCAGCTATCTGTGGCTGTGCTGTACATTCATTCTCGTCCTATAGGCTGGATGCTCACTGTGTGGCTCCGTGCACCTGTTACTATACCGACGCTTTGTTATCATCCTGTGAAACGTCAACAAAATAATTAACCTGTTTGTGTTAGAGAAAGGTGTTTCGCCTGATTGCATTATTCAGCTGCCCCCTTGAGCCTATACGCTTTAAAATAAAATACAAACAAACAAACCAACCCTCCATCATCTTCCTCTACATCACCACAAAGGCTCCGTTCAGCTGGGCAGGACCACCCCGAGGGCGCGTGCTCAGGTGAGTTACAGCACGAGGAGAAAGGAAGAGAGAGAGAGAGAGAGAGAGGAAGAGGAAGAGAGAGAGAGGAAGAGGAAGAGAGAGACGGGTCACGAGGCTGACCGACTGACCGAAAAATAGTCCCAGTTCTGATCTGCCAGCCCAGTAATAATAATAATAATAATAATAATAATAATAATAATAATAATAATAATCATAATAATAATCATAATAATAATAATAATGAAAGCAGCACTCGCCATCATCCATTCTTCGATCCATGCATGCACGCGCCTCTGGTCACACATACACACAGCCAACAATGCTGATTTGAAAGGAGTAAAAAGGTCTCGTGCTTCTGTCGGTTCTTCACAAAGGCAACACTCATAGTAACCCCCCCCACACACACACACACACACACACACAAAAAGAAAAAAAAATAATAATGTACATCAAAAGCTGTTTTCCATGAATGAGTAAAAAATAACAAAAAAGGAAAAAGAAAAACAAAGATCAGCATTGTCGATTTAATTCAGCACATTTGCACATAAAAAGGAAACAATAATAAAAAAGTCATGATAATTACCATTAGTTTTTTTTGTAATAAAGATATTTAAATTCTTAACCTCATTCATAAAGGATAATATTTTATCGATTCTGTTGTGGTTACATCGAAAGGATCTTACTGTAAAATGTGTGCACACGTGTGATAGTTTCAGTATAAAATCCGTGTACACCACAGGATTAAAAATGCCTAAAAACAGTAATAATGAAAATTCATTTTAAGACATCTGAGGCATGCAAAAAGCATCGAAAACACCCCGTTTCCAAATTAAATTCCTCAATGAAGTTAACTAAATTCATTCCAGGCTTGTTCTAGAAATAAAGGAAAATCCATTTTTATTGCGTGGATAATTGTCGAAATTAGCTTTAAAATATTTCAAAGCAAACTTACATTTCCGTAGAATATCCGCACATTTTGTAAAAAAAAAAACGAGCCGGTGTGAGTAAAAAAAAAAAATAATAATAATAACACGACGAAACCGAGCAGCAGACGTTGTGAAAACACAAACGGGTCAAAAAGGAAAATGTCCACAAAAAGCGTAGAAAATGTTGAAAGAGGCACTCGGTTCCTTATTAAGGCGAAGATACAATATTTATTCCTTGTCTCCTGGGATGCTCCGCTCCGTCTATTGTCCTCCCATTCCTCAGTGCTGATGCTTAATTTTCAAAACTTCTATATTACCAAGGGACCTACGACATCAGCCGAGAAATACCCTGCAAGTACAAAATCCGTGAGCCAGCCCCGTCCGTGCAGAGGGGAGACGCTCGCGTTCCGCCAGCTTTCTGCCGTTACCGAGAGCGCGCGAGGGGGGACTTTTCCGTTTCTCTCGCTTTTTTGAGGATTTTAACGCATTTTTATTATTATTCGATCGGGCCAGAGAGCGGAGGGCGAAGAAGAAGAAGAAGAAGAAGAAGAAGAAAAAAAAAAAAAAAAAACACGGGTTACTTTGGACAAAGCACAATGTCAGCGACCTTCCCCGGACTTGTCCACGACGCAGAGGTAAGGCTGATTTATTCGCTCAGCATCCTTTTAATTACGTGAAATTACAGAAGGTGTGAGGAGGAGGAAATATTGAGTTACGGGGACATTTCGAGGTCTGAAGAAGTGTCTAACTGGAACACACTGTAGGCTATTGCAGGGATATATATATATATATATATATAAAAAAATAAATAAAAGTAACATACATGGGGGGAGAGAATGAGTCGTGCATCTCACTGCAGCTGCCGGTAAAAACGGGGCTTTTTTTTTTTTTTTTTTTTAAAAATTGTATTTATTAGTGTGTGGAAGCGAACGAGGCTCGCGTGTGTGAGCCGGTAACCGTGTGATTGGGACATTTTTCCGTGTCTCGCTCTGCTTACCTCCCACAGCCGGAATGAGCCGAGGGAGCCGGGACAGTAAATTTTACCGGCAGCTCGGTAATAATAATAATAATAATATATAACAGCACGCCTTGTTTTAAAAAAAAAAAAACGGCTGTAAGGGGAGAGTGACAGGCGCGCCAAAGGGAGGGGGGGGGGAAAAAAAAATACCGATGGCTCCTGTTGCCGTGCGTTGGTTCCCCTCCCGGGCGCGTGGAAATGACATCTCCTTCAGGTGGTTTAAAGCGGGGGGAGAGGGGAAGAGAGAGAAGAAGCGCTTTGAGTGTGTGAGCTGTGTTTTTTGGAGTGTGTTTGGGAGGCAGAGAGAGAAAGAGAGAGAGAGAGAGAGGAGAGAGGAGACGCCGGCTGATGCTAAATGACACGGCTCACATATTTTCTCCCCCCCCCCCCCCCCGTCTCTTTATTATCTCGCAGATACGTCACGACGGATCAAACAGCTACCGGCTCATGCAGCTCGGTTGCCTGGAGTCCGTGGCCAACTCCTCGGTCGCCTACTCCTCGTCGTCCCCGCTCACCTACCCGGCGCCGGCGGGCACCGAGTTCGCCTCGCCCTACTTCTCCGCCAACCACCAGTACACGCCCCTGCACCACCAGTCCTTCCACTACGAGTTCCAGCACTCCCACCCGGCCGTGGCCCCGGAGGCCTACGGGCTGAACTCGCTGCACTCGGGCCAGTACTACCAGCAGATCCACCACGGGGAGCCCGCCGACTTCATCAACCTGCACAGCGCGCGCTCGGCCCTCAAGTCCTCGTGCCTGGACGAGCAGCAGCGGCGCGAGCTCGGCTGCCTGGACGCGTACCGGCGCCATGACCTGTCGCTGATGACGTCGCACGGCTCCCAGGCCTACGGCGTCGGCATGCACCACCCGGACCAGAGGCTGCTGCCCGGCGCCGGCCTGGGCCTCCCCGCGCCCGCCTCCGACGACCTGCAGGTACCCGGCGGCCTCCATCACTCTTCCTCCTCCTCCTCCTCCTCAGGCCTCAGATCCAACACCTGTACTGTACCCCCCCCACTCCCCCCCCTACCTCCCCCCCCCCCTCTCTGGTTTTATTAAACCTGCTCCACAGACCAGTTATCGGCCCAGTATCCCTGCCCCACTGGCCTACTATTGACCCCCCCTCTTCCTCCTCCTCCTCCTCCTCCTCCTCCCTCTCTATTGTACCACAGCAATTCCAAAATATTGAGCAGAAAGACAGCGCCAGATGTCTGTCTGTCTGCCTGCCTGTCTGCTGTCTGTGACACTGACAGGCCTGCACACGGCTGAATACTGTCGGAGGTCTCGTCTCGTCTCGAGATGATTTTTGTTGCCAAACCCAACGTGACCGTACAGCAGGCTGGGTAAATGTCAAGTGCGCGCGGCGGCCTGCCCGTGAAAGGCCGGCGTGTTTCTAAAGGTTAATTGACTGGCAGTCTATACGAGCCCATTGTCACACCCACCCTTTATCTTCCCACAGACACACGTGACCCATATTTTACATAATTCTTTTCGATGTAAAGAAATGGTCGAGATGAAAAAGGATTCGCACAGTGTGCGTGTGTGCGTGTGTGTGTGTGTGTGTGTGTGTGTGTGTGTGTGTGTTGTGTGTTGTGTGTGTGTCCGGCTGTCTGCTGAGGCAAAGAAAAGCCGCTGGTTGCTCTATTCTCCGGTAAAGGGCGGATTAACGGATCGGGGTTCAGGGCACAATGCCCGGCTCGAGCGCCATAAAGCACCGTAGTTTATCCAGTTACCGACTTAACGTCAATCAACTTTGTTACTGGCGCAGCGACATCTGAGCCGGTTAAAACGCGTCTCTGGTTAAACACAGTTTTAAGACAGCGACACATCATTTCAGTCACGTTTACTGTTTACCAACTCCCCTCCAGCTCAGCTCGATGAAGTGTCGCTTTTATCGACGTTTTTAATGTCATTACGCTGCACACACCGAGAGTAACCTAATGTTACACTATGTTTAAATAGCGTCAACAATAACAGTATTTTAATGACGATAAATAATCACATGTGAAGATTAATCTGATTTATTTAGTTTTATTTTAGATAATAATATAATATAATAATTCAGTTTTCTTTTAATGAATTTATTTTGCTTTATTTAAAGGGCGTGGCAGAATAGCCTGAGGATGATAATGTGTATTAAAAATAATGAGAATTTAAGCTTAAATATTGCAGCGAGTTTAGGGAATTATAAGTGTGCCTGCTTGATATTTTTTTATTATCAGCCTTTTTTTAATGTTGAAAATTTGAATACTGTCATCATGGACTATTTTACAATGTTATTTCTATGCGATAGTGACAACAATATGCAACTTATTTCAGGTAATATTTGTTGCGAAATTATATTAATATAAAATTGTAGCGTTAGTAATATTATCTTTATTTTATTTCAGGCTATTTTTTTTTTTTTTCAAACCTACAGGCTCAGAGCTGATCCTTGTCACAGCAAATGCGACATTTATCAAAAGCTTCTGGCACATGAAAAGAGCACAGGTCTGACCCTTTTATTGAGGGGGTGGGTGGGGGGGCAAAAGAAAGAAACGGCTCGTGAACCTGAGCTCGCACGAGGCGGATGTATGGACGGGAACAGATGCGCCTATGGTCTCGTGCAGCCCGGTCGCATCTTTGAGCGCGTTAAAGAGATTTTCATGCCGAACAAAAGCAGCTGCCACACCTTTCTCCCGTCACTAAGCTAATTCATGCAAGACCTCTGCGTTTTGTATATTGATTTTATAATCACTTTAGCTTCGGAGTGGAAGAAAAGGAACAGAGCAGGAGCTGGTTAAGAAAGAGCTCCAACAAGCTCCTTTTTTTTTTTTCTTCTCCTCCCCACTTTATTTTAATCAGGGAGGTTCTGCGTGGGCCAGGCCTGGAGGCTCGCACGGGGGGGGAGGAGGGGAGGGGGGGCGGATTAAGTGTTTTCTGAATAAGAAAGCGCGTGTTCCCCTCTCTTGATGACATTGTTGATAGCACGCGAGTCTTGATCCGGACCAAAATGGCGGCGGTAACAGGTTCCCGGACGCACGGGTCCGTGTGCGCCGTGAGCGCGCAGCGGGGGGGTCCCCAACAGGTTGGAGGCCGCGGCAAAGCTCCGGACACTTCTCGGCTCCCGGCCCCGGTCGGGACGGGTCGTGCCGTCCTCGCTCGTAGCCCTGAAGCCCCTCAGATTAGACTCGTTCCTGGGTGGAGCCGTGAGCTGCGTCCCTTATTTCACTCTGCCCCTCAGTTTTCACTCAAAGCTGCGAGGTGACGCACACTTTCTAACAAAAAAAAAACCAGGAGAGGAGTGTTCAAAGAGAGGGGCCAGTTTTTAGAAGCTATAAGGGGAACTGTGTGAGCTCCTATTGCCAGAGTTTATAGAAACCTAAAGGATCTATAAGCAGTGGTGCCCAATCTGTGGGTCAGGACCCTTCAAAGGGGTCGCGAGATACATGTGAGGGGTCAAAGTTGGAAAGAATCACAAAAACGCATTCTGCTGCACAGACATTTTTGTTTCGTGTTTTCTTGTGAAACTGGCTGAGTTTAATCCATTAAGGCTTCTGAAACTTATTCAAATGAAACAACCTGACAGGAGAAAATAGTTCGGGATAAATTAAAAACATGGCAACGCGGTGTTTCAAGTGCACACAAGGCAAATGGTGAAGGAACCACTGATCTGTAGGACTGACAGCATACACGTGGTGTTTTATGGGGCGCACCAGATCAGCAACAAGGCCGCTCTTATCATTAAATGTGTTAATCACAGTCTCCTTTAATTTATGGTCTTGGTTTATCAACAGAACGTGTCGTTGTCCGTGTGCGATGGTGAATGAAAAACACCTCCACTGGATAAAGCCTCACATCTACCAGGTGGAAAACGCTTTCACCTGTTCCTGCAGCACGGGCAAAAAAAAAAAAAAAAAAAAAGTGTTTCTGCAGCAGTGTGAAGTGATTTCGCCCCCCCCCCCCTGCTCGTCCTAATGAGTGCGTGTCTCCGCAGGGCTCCGTGGAGGCGCAGTGTGGGCTCGTGCTGAACGGCCAAGGGGGCGTCATCCGGAGAGGTAAGGGCCCCGTTTATTCCCCCTGTTGTTTGCACCGGAGGGCCGTGAACGCCTCACGGCTCCACACGATAAGAGACAGCGAGCAGGCAGACAAACAGGCGGAGCACTGCCGTCTTGTCGGCTGTCAACACGTTACAGCAGCAGCGGCCCCGCTCCTCTCGCCTGTTTAAACGCTTACACACTGTACACGCACACACACTGTCACTCAACACCTAGGCTGCGTCTGTTTTTTTATTTTTTTATTTTTTTATTTTTTTCGTCTTGGAGTCTCATCCAGTCAATTAAAATGTCAACAAAGTCATGAATTAATATGGCACTGATTTGATAGTGCAGGCCCCTCGCATATGTTACAGTCAAATGTGCATTTTAAATGTTATTTCCTGTTATAACACACTGTTGGAAGTCAGACCTGTAGGCTGCGTTTTAACAGGGCTTGCCCGTGTTTTCATGAAATAAACATTTTAATGTCACATTCATGTTTATTTTAAGATCATAAATTCATCATAATCCCCCAAACAAGGCTTCTGATGATGATCTTATCTCTCTTCTGTGGTAAAATTAAATAGGAAAACTCGGATACTATTACAAGGAGAAGCCCAATTATCTATGGCACAACTCTGATTTTTAGAAGCCTATAAAACTACAATTTCGCAGACTCTAAATTAATCTTGAATGTCACAGCAGGGTTAAATTATAGGTCTATAATTTTTCTTTTAAATAAAATCAAGCAAGTTGGATTAATATTGTAGGCAAAGAGAAAATACGAGAAAACGATATTCATATATTAGGAAATTACGTGAAACTAAATAAGCAATTAATTATATACATTTTATTTATCTATTTACCACGAATTTGATTGTTTCTGGGCAAACTGTTGGCTTTTTCATTTTTAGGCTATTATCATTTCTCTTTTATGTATCTGGGGCCTATCTGGGGGCTGTCACAGGAATAACTGTGTTCTTCGGGTGCAGTAATGGTGGTTTCCTGTTTGTACCTGCATGTTTAACCAGATACAGTTCGTCCTGCTGTTTAAAGTCTGGTTCTTCCTCATGACTCTGAGGTTTATTAACCGGCTGTGGATCTGATCCCGGTCCATCACAACCTGCTCCTGTGTGTGTTTTTTGTTTTTTTTTAAGTCGGGACCATGTGCAGTTTTTCCGCACAGACAGGAAAGCTGTGTCTCGGGTTTAATTTTTCATCAGCTCTGCCTAGGTGTTGGGGCTTTTCTCTCGGATTGACGCGGGAATCCCTCCGCTATCACTTTCGGTTAATGGTGCGCCGTATTTGGCCCTGAGCTCAGCCGCTGCAACCATCACAACCAATAATCTTTGCTTTACCTCCCGCTCCCGTATCGATAGCTTCTCTCGCCTCGGGCGGACGCTTTGATATGCTAATGCCGAGCGGGGCCCCGGATTCAGCCGAGATCATATTAATGTTGTTCTTTCTGACTGCGGCTTTGGCGGCATGAATATTCACACAACCTTTTTCAAAAGAAAATCACTCAAGAAAACGCGGATCCTACTTAGGAGGAGTCGTCTGTGTTTTTAATCACCCCTGCTCTCCCCTCTTCCAGCTCCGCTCAAACAGCAGCCCCGCACATCTGTCAGGCGCGCCCCCGACACTACACCACGTGCACGCGCATCCCCTCTCTCTCTTTTCTGTCTGTTTTTTTTTTTTTTTTTTTTTTTTTTCTTGTCGGAGCTATAAACATTGTTGTTAAAATATGAGGGAGAATGACATTTGGCCCGTGTCTCTTTTTCTTTAATTTTCGTGGCAAACTCGTAAAAGGCGCTTGATTCCGCGTGTGATCCCGCCCGCCGCTCGCGCCGCAGCCCGAGGCTACTCTCCGTTGCTTAAATACCGTTATCGCCTCTGGGCCCGCGCGCTCCACTGACTGCACTACCGGCAATAGCTCTTTTCGATTGCCCTTGGCAACATAAAATACAAACTAGGCTACTTTGAATCAAAACATTTTTAGGGGAATTAATATGATGTGAACCCGCGGCTCGCGGAGACGCGCGCCCTTGTCAGAGCGCGTGAGTCTGACAGACAGCCCGGCACCCGGTTCGTGTCGCACGCGGACACGCGCAGGGCCGGACTGCACGCGCACACGCATGCACGCGCACACACACACACACACACACGCACACGCACACGCGCACACGCACACGCACGCAAGTCCAAGCTTAATCAATGGTATCAATCGATACCTTCGACCTGCGATCGTCCATTTGTGACGTGCTGAGCCTCGTGCAAACTCGTGCACCACGCCAGGCCTTTTTTCCTCAGCACACCTGTATGACGTCACGGCGTGCAGGAGGCGCCGAACCCGGATGAACCCGCTCGCGGAAGCCGCAGGTCCAACCGCACGGCTGCTGATCGTGAATAATAGATCGTCAGAGGGAGAACATGGGCTGCAGTTGGTCGTGCGCGAGGCTTTGCTGGTGGCCACAATTGTCCACATTGCCCCGAAAAGATTGGCGCGTGGAGCCCATCTCCGCCTGCAGCATTATTCTATTCGGCCTAAATGGCATCCTTTCCTTCATGCCATGATATCCAGCACGGCCTAATAACAAAGCGACACACCCTGCTGTTAGATTTGATAATGAGGCGGATGAATAATAGAATATAGCCTACAGTACATCAGACAGAAAACTTGCGTTTCAGCTGCTTGGGACGTTAGTTCAAGTGAAAGTTTAATAATAATAGCCTAGGCCTACTCGGAGCAGTCGATATATTCCAGGAGGACCCGGCAACACTGATTCAGATGCAATTAATAATGTGAAAGAGCCTTCACTATCACAACCGCAATCATTTATTCACACATTCAGGAGCCTCAAGTCCACAATGAAATCAACTTGGTGGTTGGTGGAAGGTGATTAAAGGGAAGGTTTTGTTTCCCCCTCCTGGGATTAGATTTTTCTTACATACAGACAAATATTGAGCTGAAACAGAAATATAAATATATGTACACAGTTAAAAAAAAAAAGTATATAGACCTATGTATAATGTAATAATATAATGTAATATTTAACTAGTGAAAAGGAGTCTGAGCAAACACATTGATCTTGTTAGTGGTGAGTGAAGATATTTGATCCTATGTGTTGGTATGGACTGAGTTTGTATTTACTACTACAATTATATTTAAATATATATTATGTTTACAGCTAAATTGTGAGGATAAAGGCTTTGAACCAGCAAGACTTTGCCATCCACGTAAAACGAGTATCTCCAATTTTTCAGACAAACTAAAAGATCAAGTCTTCTTTGATGGTTTAAGAAATTCTCCTACTTGTTAAGATAAATAAACCATTCAAAAATCCAATGGATCCAATGGACGTTTTATTAGCTCATGAAAAGGCAACATTTTGGAGATATGTAGTTTTCATAGGACAGCGAAACAGACAAAAAATAAGTAAAAATATCTAATTTGATTAATTATTTTAGAGTTATAACACAAGTGAAGATACTAGTTTGCTCTGCTCACAGATATGAGGTTGGATTTTATAATTTGTATCATGTCCTGATGTGTGATGAGAACCAGTGAGACCTCATGTAAAGTTTTTTTTTACACAGCTAAAGTCACTAAAAACAAAGGTGTAAAATAGTGCCAATATCCGCACCCTAAGGGGTTCATCCAGTGGAACGTTTCCGGTGTTTTTTTTTACAAAAGAGTGTTATGTATTTTAGCGTATTTTCTGAGTCAAGGCTTTTCAAGGTCTATGTGAATTTATACTGGATACATTCAGTACAGCAAAGAAATCACCTATACTCAAAGTAGAGAAAAATGCTCTTGCAGCTTATAGTAAAATGCAGAAACCTCATTGCAGCATTCATTGCAAAATGAAATGTCCCTCAAACTAAAGGTCCCATGATTTTTCAGTGCTTTTGTTTTCGCACAGCATGCATTTGCTTCTTGTCTGGCTCTTATATGGAGTAAAATCCATTTTTATTATATAATATAATAATATAATTATACAACTTTAGAACAGATCATAACTGCTGTTTATGGTTGTATGTTGTGAATGTAAATTAATGTCTTATTATATATATGGAGGCAAAATACATTTTCAGGCAGTTAGACAGAAGACATCAAGATTACCTGGATTTCGGTTGTTGGTGTATTGTTTTTATTTTAATATATTTTTAAATCAGTATTACTAAATAAGTGCAGAGGTGTTATTAGCAGCTAAATATTTATACAAACCTGATGATAAATCTACCTGCACAATTACCTTTAAATATTCAAGCTTGTGTCTACATGGCGCTCTCCCAAAATAGCTCCAAAGTTTTTTTGCATTATGATCTGCACTGTTAAAACAAATTATTATCAATACACAGTCAAATGTGCCAAAAGTTGGGTCAGCATTTCTATTGAAGCCCAGCATTCATGTTAAATGATGTTCACTAGACCCTACAGTAGTACATAGAAGTACAATTGTGCTACATGTGGCACCTAAACATAGATAAATGATTTCGCCATGTCGCCATTCATTTATAAACGTTTTTTGTACTGTAAAACAGTTTGGCTATTATGTTTTTTATCCATTATCCATTTTTGTTATCCAGCACAGCTGTCAGCGTTCACCAAAGCAAACTGAAGTGACCTGAAAGTGGTTGTCTGCTGTAGTATGAAACACTTGTGTGCTTCAGATAAATAAACAATTGGATTATCTGAAAAAGCTGAAAACAGGGCTGATTTTCTTAGTTCAAGAAAAGGTGGCATTTTGGAGATACATGGTTTTTATAAGACAACGACGTACATTGAACTAGGCTGCATCTTTCATTTCGTTAGGTTCAGAGGCAGTGTAAATAGAATATGTGAACTGTGTGTGATGAATCAAAGGTAGTTTTTATAAGAATATCAAGCTTGATAAATGATTTTGTATTTTTACAGTTGGATGATGCAACACTAGTCATTTGCAGTAATTTGATGGTCACTTTTTGCCAGTTGAATGACTTTAAAAAGCCCATTTTTGGCCACTGAGGTTGTTTCGCTGAAGGCTGACATGGAGGTGTACAGCACTGCTGCGCGTCCATGCTGAACCTTGTTGTAACAAGTGTGTTGTGTGTGTTTGCAGGGGGCACGTGTGTGGTGAATCCTACAGATCTGTTCTGCTCGGTACCGGGCCGACTGTCGCTGCTCAGCTCCACCTCCAAGTACAAAGTCACCATCGCCGAGGTGAAGAGAAGACTGTCCCCACCAGAGTGCCTCAACGCTTCCTTACTGGGCGGCATACTGCGCAGGTCAGTACGAACACACACAGGGCAGAAATTTGGCTGTACACCCGGGTAAAAGAAGGGTTAATCGCAGCTTCTTTAATGGATCTAAAAGGCAACTACTTACTGATTTGTCAACTTAAAGACAAATCAAACTAAATTTAATCTCATCCTACTGCACTATTATGGCTCCATGTAGAACCATTTCATCTTGTTGCAGAGAACCTTACTGGGTTGTTCATGTACGCCCAGTATCAACCATCTTGCAGCAGCAGTGTTATATAAGAATAAAAGTGTGTAAGTGCAATAGTGAAAGGGTGAGAAAAATGGGGGAGAAAAACAACACCTGACAGTGTGCAATAATAACAAAATATGGACTAAATGAACAACTTGAGGACCAAGTCATGAAGAATTTGAAAGATGTGTATTTACTGCAGGGTTGTTCTTTGGGAATATGTTAGATTATCAAAATGCGTCTGTTATTTTGTCCAGCCCCTGTACACCCTGTACCAAAATAATATTGAAGTAAAGTGGCGAGTGCGATAGAGAGGGATTTTGAAAGTAGAAACATTGTTTTTAAAGCGTAAATCTGGCTGGTGAACATTGGAGAGCGCTGCCTGAGTCTGTGTAGCCCTCAGATGAAACAGAGGATATACAATAGCGCCCACAAAGACTCTTGTAGGCGAACGAGGGCCGGGGCTGCACGCGCCGCCATGCCCAGGGAGCCAGAGGGAGGCGAGACCAGGCCAAAGCATGCCAGGATCAGAGGAACCAGAGGAAAGCAAGAGTTGCCAGCACTGTATTATTGATGAGGCAGAGAGAAAGGGAAGGGGGGAAGAGGAGAGAAAGCAGAGAGAATATGGCTGGTCCTACAAGATGAGGCATCAACAAAGTAAAAACAAAACATGTCCAAATAGAGGTGTTGATCCTCATCTGGAGTCGAATAAATCACATAAACAACACAGAAATTATTCTGTCTGTTGGTATTGTGTCATTTGCCAAAGTATCAGAACCACAATCGCTTCAATGTACAGTAGTTGGTCTTGATTAATTTTAATCCAAATATCCCAAAAGGATTTAAAAAGTTTTATCAGACAGGAAGTAAGCACGTGTTTTTAAAATTTCACATAAAAGATAAAGAAATGACAGTGACCATTGTTTCTCTGTTTTCCAAAATAGAACTTCTCACTTTGGGTATAGAAAGAGATAAATGCTCAAACAATGAAAGAGGAAACTCAAGGGGACATGTAACCATATCTATGTGTAAAGAAAGTATGTTTAATATATAATGAGTTGACATGTTTTAATTTTATACTCTTTGATTTTACGCTTCATTTCATGCCTTTGTCAAATCAAAGCAAATCTATATTCTTCCATCATTGCTTGCAGACTTAATTAAACACACAGTTTTTGTAGAATAATGAGGCCGGGTGATTTTATTTGTGTTTTGGTTCTATGAGAAATGATTGGATGATCGATGATGATGATATGTGATACAGATATTTAGTCTTTTCGTTTCTTATAAAAATGTTACAGTGTGATGTAAAAAAAAGTTTTTTTAATTTTCCACAGAGCAAAGTCTAAGAACGGAGGCCGGTGTCTTCGTGAGAAATTAGACCGTCTAGGCCTAAACCTGCCGGCCGGACGGAGGAAAGCTGCCAACGTCACACTGCTCACATCCCTGGTGGAAGGTAAGGGACTTATTGTCCAAAATACTCTCCAAAAACCTCCACAGTGTTTTTAGTTATACCTTCTGGTTTCACTTTCCGCTTGTTACATCAGTCTTTTTCCTGGTTTTGTGCTCAGGTGAGGCGCTCCACCTGGCGAGGGATTTTGGCTACACCTGTGAGACAGAGTTCCCCAGTAAGGCAGTGGGGGAACATTTGGCGAGGCAGCACAGTGAGCCGAAAGAAACCAGCGCACGCAAGAAAATGGTCCTGGCTACAAAGTGAGCATGAAAACACACACACACACACACACACACACACACACACACACACACACACACACACACCCACACACAAATACACACACACACACACACACACAAATACACCATACGCAGAAAGACACATGAATAAAGTAACAGACACACTGAAACAGTTTAGAGCTTAAATTGTTTTTGTAACTTATTGGCCACATACAGAATCTTTTATTCTGAAATTCTCTTGATGTCAGTGTTTTTATTTCTTGGCCATGATGGACCCATCAGGTCAAAAGGTTTTGATTTAAGTTAGTGTTTGTCTACAGGTCTATTGGTGTAGGTGAAAATGCGATCAATTTCAGGGTTGCAGCAGGGTCAAGAAAAATTGATCATTTCAAAACCAATTCTTGGATAAGAAGTGCTTGGACCAACACGTTCAACAGCAAGAAAGCGTGTGGTTTTGTTGGGTATAGGAGAGTCAGAAAACTGAGGAAAATATTATTATAACAATAAAGGTTTAAGGAAGGCAACAAAAAGAACATTATATAAAAAAATCCAAACTTCACGCACAATGTGGAAAAAGTGTTGTCATGAGTTAGGACAGCCTCCCAGGCCTAACCACACACACGTTTCATGCACAGGGCATCTACTGTATCTGAATTTTGAGATATTGTCCTCACAGATTTTAGGCCATCAGGTATGAGCTGCATTTACAGTAAATTCCTACAAGCACTATTGCACATGGAGTACTGAATGTGCTGAGGGGAAACAGCACCCACTCCTTTCCAGCCAAGTTGATTTTGTTTTTCCGGTGAAGTCTTCCCTACAATGATTTCAACACTGAATTAAATCCAAAAAGACAGCTGAACCAATATCGAAAACCAACTTTGACTCTACATTTTTCTGAATTTTTGATATCATGTTGTGAAAGTGTATTACTTGTTTTGTGATTGACATTGAACCTGTCTTGCTTGTGCATGTAGTATTCGTTCAATTGTTTCCTGGGAGGAATTTACGTGTGGGTTGATCCAAAATGATGAGGATGGGTGCAAGAAATAAAAAAATAAAACATAAAAATAACACAAATTGCGATGGTTGTGTTGGAGACAGATGGTAAACCCTCATTCCCTCCCTCCTTCTGTCTGTCAGGCAAATCTGTAAGGAGTTCCAGGACTTATTGAGCCAAGATCGTTCTCCTCTGGGCTCCTCCAGACCGACCCCCATCCTGGACCTGGACATCCAGAGACACCTCACACACTTCAGGTAACACACACATGCTGTTTATACAGTATAAATTGACTTTTTTTTTTGCGAACAATGTTTCCAATTCGGATTCACTCTAAACAATTAAAACTACGCAGTGTGTACGGTTTTCTTGCAGAGCCCGGCTGCTCTCCGTTTTGGCTCTGACCACTTTGCCATTTTGAAAAGATGCAGCTGTGCAGTTTGTTATTTGGCACAAATGACAGAGGAGGAGGGAACAGCAGCTTTCTAGCAGAAATGTCACATCCATGGTGTCCTTCTTTGCAGACACACAAAGTTTTATCGAATCTCCAAAGGGAGACGTACTGTAGAACGCTGATCAGAGAAATAAGGTGTGAGCTCGGCTGTATAAACACTGTTATGACAGATCGAACAGCAGCATCCTTCTGGCAGCTTAAAGGTCTGGGCTGAGAGGTGACCAGACATTCAACTCTGCAAGAACCTGTCTGAGGATCTTATAGGACGGACAAACCAGTATCCTATTGTAAAATGAATTTTATGGCCATTTATCTTATATCTTACCTCCTACAGTATATCCTCTGTTGTTATCCTGCAGTCTTGTGGTGATTTTAGATTTTTACTGTCTTTAAGTGAAGTCATGATTTTGATGCCACTAATGGATCGTGGGGCAAACTACGCACAGAAATAAACAAAATACAATTAAAAGAGCATTCTGGTGGAGTAGATTTGGATGCACAAACTCCCACATGGGATTTTGAGGACCCCATACAGCTACTGTATGTTTTGAAGCCATCACGTATGACATTATCTGTATTAGAGCTGCAACTAAAGACTCTTAACTAATTATTTAGTCTATAAAATTTCAGAAAACTGTTTAAAGTACACGACAATTTCTAAATGCCCAAGGGGAAGTCTTCAAATGTCCTAAAACTAAATAAATTCAGTTTACTATCACATAAAGATAAAGATAAAGCAGCAAATCCTCACAACAGTAAAGGTAGACTGAGGGAACATTTGTCATTTCTGCTTGAAAAAGATAAATAATCTATCATCAAAATAGTTGTCAGATATTTTCGAATCAACTTATTGATCCAGCTGTATGTCATATGTTAAAACCTGACTATACTAGTATTAGTATTAGCAACTTGGCAGTTGTAGTATTCAGTGTGTCCCCATAACTGATTTTAGAAACAGGGTGGAAACAGCATTTAGGACATCACAGGACATTAAAACTCTGCTCTGACAGGGGTTAGCCCAACTAAAAGGTTAGAAGCTTAATAATGCAGGAAGAGGAAACCCTGAGGAAAAAAAAGGAATCTGCACTTCTTCAGTAAGCCTTTACAAACCCTAACTGTACCACTGATTTCTTTCTTCTTTTTACACCTGAATAAAACAAAAGGTTTGTCATCGTTCTCATGATTGTTTGTCTCCTTTCTGACAGTCTGATCACTCACGGGTTCGGCACGCCGGCGGTCTGCGCAGCTCTCAGCACCTTCCAGACGGTCCTGAGTGAGATGCTCAACTACCTGGACAAAAACACGAGCGGGAAAACGAGCGGACCCACCGACCAACAGATCAACAACAGCTCAGAAAAGACGCAGCTCCGGAAAACAGCCGAGCCCCAGAGCAAAGACGGGAAAATAGAAAAGACTGAGTAACCCCCACCCAACCGGTCCCCGTGCCTTGGAGCGCTGCATTTAGGAGTGTGTGTGTGTATATGTGTGTGTGTGCACTCTCAGAAAGGACTTGTTAATTATCATTCATTACTGTGTCTTCTTTGGGACAATTCATATTTATTGTTATTTATTTATCTTATTTTGAAATGTAACACTAACCTGAACTGTCCCAAACAAAGACATCCGGCTGTGTGAGTGAAGGTAACACATCCTGTTCAGGTGCGTGTGTGTGTGTGTGTGTGTGTGTTTGTGTGTGTGTGTGTGTCATGACAAGGAGGAGCCTCGCCATGGAGACGGCTGTGGCTCATCTAAGACTTTTCTTTGTTTATTTATTAATTCTGAAAACAGGAATTAAACATTGACATGCGGATATCAGTTTTCCAGGACGGGGGTGGTAACTGCCAACACAACATGACACACACACACACACACACACACACACAAACACACACACACACTAAACAATCTCAATCTAGGTAATTCAGGTGTGAATTGCAAAACCTGAAACACTTTATTTTGTCCTCTGAAGGTTAATTTAATCTGTTTTATATTAACTTATTAGAAGAAATCTCTGTCATTACCAACCAAGGTTCTAGTTTTGCTCAAATTCTCAGTCGATTACCTTTTTTTTAACAGATTACATTGAAAAAAAAGGACCCTGACCCAAACTCTCATACATGCACAAGCTCAAAAACACACACAGTCTGTTTTACAAACTCCCCCCGAACCTGTGAGACAACTTGAACCCCACCAAGCAAGACTTATTTTAATTTATATGCCATACAAGAGTGCCATAGCAACCAGTGTGTTTACCATGTGGGCGACAGAGTTGATGTGAGACTGACGCCACTGCCTGGGGTAGGCTGCACTGTGGTGTGTCTGTGAGTGTGTGTGTGTGTGTGTGTGTGAATGTGACTGTGTCTCAGTGTATGTGTGCGTGAGAGAGAGAGAGAGAGAGAGAGAGAGAGAGAGAGAGAGAGAGAGAGAGAAGGGTCCAACTCAGCCATTTTGTAAAAGGTGACTTTGCGGTTGCCGTCGTTACTCTTCCCTGTGCATGTCTATCTTTGTACACTCCCCAGATCGCAAGTTTAGCCGACACAAGCTCTCTGACTCGCTCATGAACATTTGTAAAGATATATATAAATATTTAAATTACTTTTCTTGTAGGCTTTCAACTATATATATGTTAAATCCCTACGTTCTACAATGCTGGTGTTCAATAAAGACAGTTGCTACGTGTTCTACTATTTACTCTGGTTTTAAGATGCTGCACGCACGCACACAGACTCACAGGTGTACACACACGACATCCAAACATACATATACGCAGAGAAAGAGGCAGAAGAGCCAGCAGAGACTAAAGAATTGCAGCATAGATCAAAGCCACCGAGTGTGAATTATCCATATGAGTTCACAGTGTTAAAATTATAAAGAGAAGTCAGAGTTCCTCTCTTATGTTGTGAAAAAGGCAACACCTGCAGAAAAGTTCAAAAGCCTAATTTGTGTGCATGAGCATGTGTGTTTTCTTTTAGTCTGAGCGACTTCTGTCAGGTTTTTTCTGCTTATTTATATTTAAAAAAAAAAATAAATCTGATGATAAAACAGAGAAAGGAGCAGCTGCCTGCTGGCGTCTCCATCCTCTGTAGGTTCTGTTTACTCTTTAATATTCCCGTCATTTAAAAGGAGGTCACGTTCACTGCATAACACAAAAATACATAATCAGACAGGATGCATTTACAGTGATGCCTGCACTGGTATGTCACTCTGAATCAATGTAAGTGAAGCCTCAGGTGGAAAAAAAGTGGTAAAGACAATGATATAAAGGGAGGAAGTGACATGGGTGCAGAATTGCAGTATATTCCCAGTCTTGCTGTTATTGTTTGGTCTGGTATTTGACAGATGGTGTTATCCCCCAAATATACACATATGCAGTCAATGTTTTATGATGCTGGGACAAAGCTGAACCATTGATAATGCATTGCAAAATGTTAAAAAGAATGCATGATGACAAATGGTAAATTATAGTTTTCCCCTTAAGTGTTTTTTAGTTTTTACAGCAATGCATTATTGCACAAGGGCAGTACCGTGTTGTCTACAACAACTTAATATTGAGTGATTTGGGTTTTTGAAAAAAGATATCTGCACTGTGTCTTTCAGTACACCTCAACAATAGTGTGTCTATCCAAAACAAAGAAAAAACAAAGGATCAAAGAACATTTGCTGGAGTTAAAACCAAAAGTGATTGAAACACGTCCTGTGCAATGAAACCCAACTTCCCTTTACATTACCGCCAACATGTCTGGTGTTTAAACAATTATTCATTTGAATTTTCAGACTGACAATTATTGTCCACAATTTTGATAATCATTCAAAAATATCTCTGTTTACAGCTTCTCAAAGGTGAGGATTTGCTCCTTTCTCTCTCTCAGATCACTGTCAATTTAATGTTTTCGAGTTTTGGACAAAGAAGTCCCCTCTGCTCTTGGAAATGTTCTGACATTTCATAGATTAAACTGGTTGATAAAAAATCTAATCCAATGATTAACCCATAGCCCCGTTTTGCATATTCTACAATAATGCACAGTCTTGTTTATTTACTTACTTGTTGGGTCTTTACCACATTCAGGTTCTGACACAAGAAGCAGAAGAATTGCTTTTCATTGCCTCAGGATTTAACTCATTAGAACATCTTGATCCAAAATCATCTCTCTAAAACTTCATCATTTGTTCCTAGCTTTTTTCAAAGTACAGTCAATTGCAACATCATAAACATAACTTATCCTCTTGATATTTGACACCTTTTGCTTCTTACTGTGGTGGCTTCCCTGATTTATTTCTGCATGCCTTAAAACACACTGAAAAACTGGAGTAAAAATTAGCACATATCCCTTCTTATTAGCAGGAGGTTGATTGAAATGTTGTTTACACTCAGCAGTCTGTAATAATATAAAGTCCAACATGACATGAACTTAACATTTGGGTTCATGAAGGGTACCTAGATGTTGAGTTCATGAGAGCTAAACTAACATCAAAAATATATTTTAAAAATGTGGAAATTAGATTTGCACATTTTTTCTGGCAGTTGCTAGGCTACAGACGTATATAGATGTAGGCATGTCCAAGCTGCTGCCTCAATCATATCAGGGACGAATATGATAGGAATGAGCCTGATGTATAATCAAACTTACGTATCCCAACCACTGTGTGTGAAGATGTAACCGAGTGATGTGTATGAGGCAAAGCAGCTTTCTAAATTGGCTCTTTGATGATTGCTGCATCTCACTGGAGGATATGAGCAGCAACAAATAACATACATACTGTATACACCCACACACACACACACACACACAGCGAGAGAGAGAGAAAGAACTACACATCCCAACATACACTCAGAGAAAGTAACTTAATCACACTTTTGTTTGTTATTACTTGTGATGAACATGTAATCCCGTGAAAGACGTCCCTGCTGACCCTGCATCAGAATAATAAGAAGCTTGATCAAAATGAGCTGGAAAATGAAATCGATTCATTGCCTGTGCCGGAGTTTCTGTAAATTGACAAACGGACAAGAATGAATCACAAGTTTGACACCAGCAATGCATAATGTGATGGGGCGGCCAATGCATTATTCACACAGGCTATTGATTGTATTACAATGCGGCGCTCTGTTATCACCACATTAAGCATCAGAGGATAATTTCAATTCCACCATTCTCCTATTCAGCCTTCAGTTTGCGATGTTGTGTATTTGTGATCAAATCTAATTAAATCCATGAATCATTTCAACGCAGTGCCAATATTTATACACGGAAGTAAGGTTTAACAGCCAGAACACACACTAAAAATATACATCTTCAACCCAGAAATGCATGCAATGAATACTGCCATTTATATAGAAGTGAATTAAACAGTCTGAGGTCTCAGAGGGACTATAACTCCTGCTGACTGAGCCCCACAGTCACGAATACCAAACTCTGCTAACTTCTAAGCCCCATCTCTCCAGTCTCTCTCCTCTGAAGCTATAACCCTCCTCCTCCCCTGCTTCTCTGCTAAAACCTCTTCCTCCTCTGTCCTGATCCCATTCAGTCCCAGGAACATTCAAGGCCTTTTCTCCTCAGCTGCCATCCTGACTGTCCCCGTCACTCTCTGTCAAATCACACACACACACAAGACATTCAGACCTGCGAGACTCTCCCACATCCAGGAAGACAGGAACGCCCTGTTCTCCATCTAGTGCTGATCAACCTCGGCGGCTTCCATTTGTTAGATCCTGAGAGGGAATCGAATGGAGATAATTAAGTTTGGAGATAATTAGGTTTTGTTGACATGTTAGTATGAATACAACTCTCATCTCAGGCTTTATTGAAGCCACACTACTGTTTTGTTCATGAGTGCCTCCAACAATTACTACAGAATTAATGTAGACGACATTCTTAATCCCAAAATCATGCAAATGGCCACTGATGGTCTGCCAACATGGAAACACTGATACAGAAATTTGGGTTTTTATTGTTTGAATGATTCTACCATTTTATGGTGTTTACGTCTGTTGTATTGGAGGAAGTCTTGAGCCTGTAAATGCTTACTGGTACACCTTTTTCACAGCAGACATTTTGACTTGTTAGAAAAAGAAATGCAATGGTGTTATTAATAGCATTAGTGTGTTTTATTTAAGTGTCCCAGTTAGCCATGACAGTGAGACAGATATGCACAATATCAGGACCCTGAAACTGAAACAGCTAAATGGAATTCAGCCATCATTAATTATAATATTTATACCTACAATTTTGAGATGTCAAAATATCGTCCGTGGGAAAAAAAAAAGGCTATTTTAAATTTTAAACATCCCAAAAAATATATAAATATTTGCTGCTGATAGTTCCTTGAGTTAGGACCCATTACTCACATTCACAGGTTTAAGACACAGTTTCATGCTGATGGATAAATCAAATCAGTCTGAACTCAGGTCTCCATGTTGTTGCCTCCTCTCTTTTCTGTGGTGTTCTAGTGCGACCTAGTGGCCAACAGCTGAACTGCAGCAGGAGTCTGCATAATTTCAGCACAGTATTTAAACTGGATAGGAGTTAGAAAAGGAAGTCCTGATGAACATGCAAAAGGAAATTGTATCTTATGGTTTTGTAATAGATAGTGAATGGATGAATGAAATCTTTACTACTGTGCCCAACCCACATGAGTTTAAAAAACACGTCATATAAGCCAGATCCAAAATGCTGCATATACATATATTCAAACAGTTTGGAAAAAGAAAAAGGTTGTAAAACACTGCTATGATAAATTGAGTACATCACAAGACACTACATCTTGTAGTCATCTAGAAGATGTCGTTGCAATTGCTTAACTACACTACAGTTCTTTGATAAGACAGAAAGTAACATGAATAGAAATCTAATTTGGTGCGTCTGTGGGTCATTTAGTCTCTGCTTCCATGGCTCATCACATGTAAGAAGTAACCAAATAACTAAAGGATCACTTCACTGCTTTTCAGCCTTACATTCTGTTATCTACCCCACTTATTGGGCTATGTCTGAACAACAGACTTAATTGTGATGCACGGGGGAGATTCTAGGTGTGAAAGTGTGTGATTGCATGAACGTTAATCAAAGCATTATGGCACAAGGCATACAGGACGTCTTGTCACTTGACCCCGAGCAAATGTAAAGGCTGAAAAATAAGAATCTGTACAGACGTGCAACAGGCAATGAGACCAAAAGGGCCAAAACAGGTGGAATCAAAAACACAATCCCCCTCCTCCTGACCGAAATCCCAGAAAAAGTAAAAATGAAGATGAATGTGGCTCTCTTGAAGTGATGGTTGCAAACAAAAGGCAGGGAGCAGATAGAGCAGTATTAGTGTGACATGTGTGTAATGTATGCTGATACATCGTGTGTCAAAGCCCTGCAGGACAACAACCACAACCATGCCTCCAGACTTCCAGACTGTCAGGACATCTGTCATTGCTGACAGTCATATGCCCTGCCATGTGTGTGTTTGTGTGTGAGTGTGTGAGGATGGGTGAGTCTTTGGCAGCGGGTCATTCCAGAGAACATGGGAACAGCCGTGCTTCTTAAACATTCATGTCTGGTATCCTCAGTGGCAGGTTTTTGGTTGTTTTTTTGTTGTTTTTTTGCATCAAACATCAAAATGAGCTTAACTGTGTCAGAGAAATGTCAGAGAAAACATGCACACATACAGAGACTATAGACACATATACAGTATGGATCAGTGTATGAGAGCTTTACTTGGGATTGATAAATTTGCAGCTTTTTAATCATTTTAAAGACAGCTACAAAATAGAAAATAAAATTAAAAAATGTTCCTGACAGAAACTTTCTGGTCTAAATGTCAAGTGTCAAATGTCAACTCACACATACACACGTGTCTCCTCACCATCTATTTTTTACTCTAAATAACATTAAAAATACAATTTTTGCTTGTTGAGAGAAAACTCATCATCAATCAGCCACAACTACATACTTTAAAATGTCATTTCTTTCATTTAAATCGAATCAAATCTGTAGAACCAAATCATTAATCTTTTTTAACCAACTTTTCTGAGACCTTTTGAATAAGAAACGGGTCAAATAGACATGACACATTTCATGGCAGTTTTGATGCATGGATACTCTCATGACACTAGGGGGAGCAGTTTACACACACTTGGACAAATTCTCACATGGAAGAATTAAGCGGTGGTTACAGGAGGATGCCAAAATTATGAAATACTTGTGCTCTGGATAGATTTGAACATGATATTTAGAGATCACAAAAAATGCTTAAAGAAAAAATCATAAGCTTTCAAACAAACTTTAACTATAAGAATGAAAGTCTTTATCATGGAGTATACAGGCTGTAGCCTGATTTAAATGGAAAGGGAACGATTTTCTATGTCATCCTTTTCTTGTGAGGTCATGTGATGCAGGCAGAGGTGGGATAAGTATTCAGATGTGTTAGTTTTAGTAAAAGTAAAGTAGCAATACTACAGTGTAAAAATACTCAAGTAAAAGTCCTGAATTCAAAGTCTAACTCAAGGAAAAGCACAAGAATTTGCTTCAAAAAAGACTTTAACTTTAGCGAAAGTACTCTTTATGCAGAATGGTCAATTTCAGAATGATATATTTAATATAATTAAATTATGATCAGTGATGCATTAATATGTGCATCACTTTAATGTTGCATCTGGTAAAAGTGAAGCTAATTTCAATATGTTATAAACTGCTGGGTAGCTTAACCTAAAATGTATCATAACGTTTTAGTTGATTTATATTTTGTGTTAATAATATGAAAGTCACTAGTAACTAAAGTTAACAAATAAATGTAGTGTAGTAAAAAGTACAATATTTGCCTCTGGCATAGAAGTATAAAGTAACATAAAATGAAAATACTCAAGTAAAGTACAGGTACCTCAAAATTGTACCTAAGTGCAGTACTTAGAGTAAATGTATTTTGTTATATTCCACCTCTGGATGCAAACAATCTTTTAATGCCAAAGAGATATCAGTTCTCATCTCCAGATGAAGACAATATAAATGTTTAACGCACATGTGTCACAGTGTGAGATCCTGAATACTTGAGAACATATAATTTCTAAACAATAGGTTTTTATTTCAGTAAAACATTTGACTTATTGGGATTAACTGGTGGGTCAAATGTGTTCATAAATGTCATCACATATTAATACTGAAATAATACTGCAATATTTAGTCTATGTTACACCCTACAATATGATGCAATGTGATGTGATGACAAACCAGGGATATGTTTTGTTTCTGAACCCTCATATTCAGGTTCGTTGGATATTGCATTGTGATTGTGCAGCAATATGTACATGCATCTTACACTGGCCTATATGACATAAACAGTGTGAGATATCATAGTTATAATAATATCCAGCACTTATTATTAAAGTGAAATAATAAACCCTGCTACTACTTTTTCTCATGTGTTTGTGCTGACAGAGCAGGGTCGGTTGGATAAACTGTGACCACACTACAACACTGACAACACTTGAATCAAATCAAAACACCAAATGAGGGAATATCTTTGGAAGAATGCTGTTCGTATCTCCACTGCAGATAAACAGACTTGACAAGAATTTATGCTGTTCTGGAGGCAGTGGACCAATACCTTATTATCTGTGTATTTATATGGTGCAACAAATCAGACTTTGTCAGAAAATATATATAAGACACAGGCAGGCATTCAATGTCTGACATTACAGTAAGACATACAAAAAAAACCTATAAACTATATAACTTTTAACAATATAAAATGCGTTTTTCTTAGTTTTTGCATTCAATTGTCACTCGTGTAGGATATATATGTGCATCAGTGTGTGGAAGGCTTTTGCTTACAGGTTGTGCTTTTATTTTGGAAAATTAAAGGAGATACGTGATAAATAAAACATGAATTCTTTGTTTTTATTCGCTTGTTCCTCGCGCTCATACATGGAGCAGCCTGCCGCTGTCAAACCGCCAAAGATCCTCTTAACTGTAGTAGAGTCTTTACAGGGGTTCCCCATTCACAGAGCCTGACTCCACTGAGGGAGGGAGGGAGGGAGGGAGGGGGAGAGAGAGGGAGAGAGAGAGAGAGAGAGAGAGAGAGAGAGATGAGACATCCCTTCCTCACTTGGCTGCATTCGGTTTACCGACACCGGAGAAGCGACCATGCTGTGGAAACTAGTTGAGAATGTCAAGTATGAAGATATTTATGAGGTAACGTTACCGTCCGTCTGTCTGTGTCTTGGGGAAGCCGAGGTGTTAGACATGCTCTCGGGGAATAATGAAGCGTTAGACGTTGTTAGAGATAAGTGAGGCGTTTTGCGGGAGGCTTTAGGGCCTGTTATTCTGCGATGTGGCGACTGCGAATTTGAATTGGAGGACATTTCACTACATGACAGCTTCGTTCAGACTGAAATTTACACCACAAGCCATCAAAAAATGTTTTAAAGTGTTTATATAATTTTATGTGATGTTTGTGGTGGAGGTCCATTCACTTTTTTTGGATCATGGGGTAAAACAGAAAAAAAAAATTTTGACATTGGATAAAGGTAATTTATATTTAACCTTTTCTTGAATTTCCACGTAGGATCCATTTTTCATTTGGCACTGCGCTTTTTGAGCAAATTCATGTGTAAAACGTAGAACTTTTTACATAATTTTGGATCTAAAAAAAAATTCCTCTTAAAAGACATGTAGAAACAGACCAGTGGTGCTGCAAAAAAAAATGTGTATTCTGAAATAGTCGAGCACCAAATGAATGTCTTATTTTAGATTTTACATTACAGCAAAAGAAAAATAACTCAGAGACGCGCTCAGCCAGAGGAGGCTGATGAAGGGTCAGAGGGATGTCAATAATTTGGCTTTAATCCCAGAACAATATTTTTTTTTTTGAAGGATCGGGGGGTAGGCAGAGAAACGCCGCTGCGCGCGGGGGCGAAGCAGAAAACGCCGCTCCGGCTCGCGCTGAATGGGCTCGAGCACAAAGCACGCGAAGAAAAGGGCAGCTCGCGAGGCCCCTCGGCTCAGCCCGGTGGGTGAGACCCTCGCCTCGCGCCCGCACATGGCTTTTCTCCCACGGCGCGCGGGAGGGGAGGCCGTGGCGCTGTTAAACGGGGGCTCCGGGAGGGCGGAGAGGGGCCGCGGCGCAAAGTTTAATCGCTTCTTTTGACTCGTGACACCATTCACACGAGCCCGTCGCGCGCCCTGCGGTGTGTGTGTGTGTGTGTTTTTTTTTTTTTTTTTAAAGGCAGCTGCAACACAACACGAGCCACCCTTTATCCTGCAGGAGTGTTATTGTAGTTTATGCAAAATCTGGTTTAGGTTAAACGTCTTGTGAGTGACTGGAGAGTGCAGATGTGTTGTGTCTGTGCGTAAAAGTCAACTGCACTTCGGTGGAAATCCTTTTCCACATCGTTTTTGCATTGGCACGGGTGTGAATCTGGTAGGAACTGAACTCTAGACCCTGGTGGTATTAGCGCAATGATGGCTGACCCTGTGAGCTTCAGTGCAACCCCTGTTTATCCTGTCACCCAGCATCGTGACTTATGTTGGTTTTTTCCAGCGTCAAAGTCTGTTTGCGCAGAGAATGCTTTGTGCAAAAGTGTCTCCAAAGGCAGGAAAGTGTGCTTTTCCCTCTTCAGATTTTGCCTATAAAAAGGCCCCCCCACCTCCCACCCCTCCCCTAAAGTGCGTTTTTTTTTTTTTTTTTGTGTGTGATGGGGAATTCCTCACGGATCTGGTCACCGTGTTCTCTTTCCGTCTCCTGCTGTTCGCGCGTCGTCTCGGCTCTCCACGGAATTTAAACGTCACTCACGGTTGCGCGAGAGGCTTCACGCTCCGTGTGTCGCCAGTCCCCCTGCCTCGCGCGCATTAATATTCCTGTAAGTCTCAGTCATGAATAACAATTACACCGTGCACCGGGGGTAGAGGCGGGCGCTCGGTGCTCACACTCAGAGCGGCGGCGGCTTCGGGCGGAGGAAGGTTCTGCACGGAGCGGGGGACCAGGCCGGGGCTGCACATCCAAACGCGCTGCGTTTACCTGGCGTGAGTTTGGCTCGCTCGACCCGACACGGTCTTCACTCTCCTGCTGCTCGCGACGCTCACCGAGGGTTTACAGATGCTGGTTCATTCCTACTCCACCGCGGTGAGTTCTCCTCCCTCGCGGTGTGTTTCCGAGTTCGCGATGAGTCCGTAGATATTAGCCAGGAGCTTTTCGTTGTGAGACATTTTAAATTAGGCTTTGATATTTTTTTTTTTTTTTTTTTTTTTTTTTTTCCTCCAGGCTTTTAAATGCCTTTTGTTCAGGAGACCCAGTGCCAGTTGGGCTACTTTATCACCAGGGGCAATATGCTCTAATAAATGCATCGTGATCCTGGGCCTCCATATGGTTTCATTTCGTTAAAATGTGGTTCCAATTCTGCAGGTAGCTGATTTTTTTTTCTTTCTGTCTGTTCTTCTCTGCACCCCCCCTTCAAGGACCGGCATGACGGTGTCTCGAGCCACAGCTCGCGCCTGTCCCAGCTGGGCTCGGTCTCTCATGGGGGACCCTACTCCAGCGCGCCGCCGCTGTCTCATGCGCCCTCGTCGGACTTCCAGCCTCCGTACTTTCCGCCGCCGTACCAGCCGCTCGCTCACTACCAGAGCCAGGACCCGTACTCCCACGTCAGCGACCCGTACTCCCTGAACTCCCTGCACCAGAGCCAGCAGGGCGCATGGGGGGCGCGGCAGCGGCAGGACGTCACCGGAGACCGGATGGATAGCTCGGCTCTGCTGGCGCAGCCTCGGGCCTCGCTGCCACAGCTGTCCGGGCTGGACCCGCGGCGGGACTACGGTGGCGTGCGGCGGCCCGATGTGCTGCTGCACTCCGCTCACCCGGGACTGGAGTCCGGTATGGACGGACTGCTGCACGGGCTGCATGGTATGGAGGATGTTCAGGTGAGTCGGAGATCACAGCTGAGGTTTGCAGGGGTTAAAGTGCATGTAACATATTTTCCAGTTACAATGATTTTTTTTTTTTTTTTTGTTTGTTTTTGGAAAGTTATTTTAAGGTTTTTGGGATCTGAGGGAGGTGAAGTGCAGACTGTCTGCATGTCAGGGACCAGCGGGGTCCTTTGGACAAAACAGGGAATATTCTACTACAATTGTATAACAATTTTTTGTATATCACCTCAAAAATAGATATAAAATGTGTGCATTGTTATCATGAATTTTCCATTTATAGTAAAGGCAGTTTTACGTTTAACTAAAACAAATTTACTCCAAGTATTCATGGCGAAATATAACGAATTGGCAGCTGTTTCCTAGTGTGGATGGCAGTTATAAAATACTAAAACTGAATTACAAGTAATACAGGAATAAAATGGCCAGCAGTGTAGTGGAGGACACGGGCCGGTGTATCGCTGACAGTTGTCCTCAGTGTCTCCGGATGTTCGCCGGGCCTTCAGAGTGGAGGTCAGTGAACTTGGAGCAGCTCCCTCAGGGCTGGACTCCGCCAGCAGCTGCAGCCTGAACGCAAATGTCCCACAGCTAAACAAACTGTGTGCAGAGACCTGAGACCTCTTTGATGAGGAGACGCTGACATGTGGAATAAGTAGCAATAAATGGCAGCATAGAGCTCAAATGTTTATGTGTATTTATATTCACCTGCCTTTACTGCCATAATGGTTAATACATATTTAAAGAAGAAACAGTTTGAAAATGCTGAAATATTTTATTAACTGTGATTTTATTTTTCCAAAATATCACATCTATCCAATTTTGTGTAAAATATTATTTAAAAAATATATTAAGTGCTTATTATTATTATTATTATTATTATTATTATTATTATTATTATATCCATGCTCACACTATTGTTGAATTTGAAGGCTTTGGTTTTTTTGTGAGCATTGTTGCTGCTGAGGTGCAAAATATACAACGCGAGCTACCAAAGACTATCAAGTGTATTTCACGATTTTATAGTCAGCTGTGCAGGATTTCATCTTCCCTTGTTCCCCCTCAGGGCACAACCATGATGTTTGCCATTTAACCTCCACAGTAGATTCTCATTTATGGCTTCTCCGTATTTGTGTCATGCATTTATTAACCCCGTATAAATTTGTTTTAACAAATTCTTTGTGTTTTCTTTTTTATACGAGTGTACAGCAACGATGGCAACATCAAGTCTATTTAACCAGGAATTTATCTCGCAGGGTGATGAACGAGGCTGCTTCTACACGAGCCTGCACGCCATAATGAATAAAAGAGGGAATGGATTATAAACCAAATGTGTTTCCTCTGTGGAAACAAACAACTTAAAGACGTCTCTTTCCCCTGCTTGACGAGACCTGAAATGAAAGAATGAATCCTGCAGGAGCGTGTGTGTGTGTGTGTGTGTGTGTGTGTGTGTGTGTGTGTGTGCGTGTGTTGCTGTGGGTGATTGAATTAAAAATAAAGTCTCACATGCTCGTTAAGTGGGTTATTACAGCACGGATCTTTATTGCATCAAGCAGGCTGTAATGATTTTGTATCTTTCTCGGTTCTAACAGACCATTGAAGACACCAACGGAACGAACATCCTGGATCAATCAGTAATTAAGAAAGGTACACACACACACACACACACACACACACACACACACACACACACACACACACCTCTGTGCTCTGAGTAATGTTTCCTACTAATATTAAACAGTATGATGACAAATATCAAATATACAATTGGGCAAACAATTTATTCATGCATCTTATTTCAGATTGTTGATATAGGCTGGGGGGGGGGGTCATTACTCTGTGTCGTTATATAATTTATTTTCTTACGTGTGACTCGCGATGATTTACGGTATGCACAACTACAGTCTGCCTCATAAGGAGCCGTGACTCTGGGCAGGACTTGGACCCTCGACCGGACCAGACGCTGCGAATCTGCATGTTCACCGTGCGGAGGGTCGGTCCCGGGGCCGCGCGGGCAGAGCCGGGGGGGGGGTCCAACGTGGGGAGTTTAACGGCGGGTTAACGATCCCGGTCTATTGAGTGCCCGGCAGTGCGCCGCTGACAGGCGGCGGCGCGGCGGCTCTGGTGATGTGAGGTGATTTAGTTATGCGGCGCTGAGTGACTGAGCTCCCCGCGGGGCGTTTAAGCCGCTGATGTAATAAATGGCAGCGCTCACGGAGATCTCGTGAGCTCGTTTAGAGCTAATCTGCGGTATTATCCCCCGCGGAGCCATCACAACCCTCCTCGCGCCGGCCCCTCTGCGCGCACGCACGCACGCACGCACACGCACGGGCTGGCTCTCTTTTAACGCCATTAACGGAGGAGGAGAGGAGGAGGAGGAGGAGGAAGAGGAGGGGAGGTGGTGGTTAATGCGATCCGGGAGCGCGAGCCAATCAACAATCGATAATATCGTAATGAGAATGTCGCGCGACATTAAATAACAGCAAAGGCCCCGCGCGTGGGCGCCTCATTAGGCCCCGGGGCCCTCTGAGCTGGGGGGGGGTTTAAAGATGTCAGAAACTTGCAGCTCCTGTGTGACAGCGCCTCTCACGCCGCCTGTCCGCCTCCCTTCTTTCCAGTCCCCATGCCGCCCAAGAACATGGGCTCCCTGATGCTCGGCAAGGACGGGCTGATCGGCGGCGTCACCGTCAACATAAACGAGGTGTTCTGCTCGGTACCGGGCCGCCTGTCGCTGCTCAGCTCCACCTCCAAGTACAAAGTGACGGTGGGGGAGGTGCAGAGGAGGCTGTCCCCGCCCGAGTGCCTCAACGCCTCCCTGCTGGGGGGCGTGTTGAGAAGGTATGGCTGCAGCCGAGGAGCGTGGTGACGCTGCTGTGGATGTGTGTGTGTATGTATATATATATTAAAAAAAAAGCTTGTGGTTCGTTAGATATGCAGAGGCATCTATTAATTAAACCCTCAGCGGTGTGAAAGGGCCTTTGCCTCTGTGCCATTTACCACCCAGATTCTATTTAACGTTAACAAAACTCTCTGGAGACACAAGCTGAAGACTGTTTAATAAAGTTCCCAAACTCTGGAGTGGATATTGTTCCTTTATTATTATTAGGCCTATTATTTCTAAATATCCGTGCCCTATAGACTTCTTCTTTTAATATGCAATTTTACATTAATTCTTTTTTTTTTCTTCTTCTACAGAGCAAAGTCCAAAAACGGTGGGAAATGTCTGAGAGAAAAGCTGGAGAAGATTGGACTCAATTTACCTGCTGGAAGACGCAAAGCTGCCAATGTCACATTACTAACATCTCTAGTAGAAGGTGATTAATAGGCTGTTTTTAACTCCATAAATACAGAAAATGCAGAAATATACTCTTTACTCTGATAGTCTTTCATTGTCGCAACAGATTATAAAAAAACAAACATTTCATTTGCATGGACAAAATAAAAGGACTGCAAAGGTCGTGACCCCACAGGCTTTGACAAATGACGACGCCTCTGTGTTCATTAAATGTCTGCAATAATATAATATCCGGAAAATAAATATTCAACGTTGAGCCAAGTGGAGAGAGGAGGGTTGGGGTTACTAATTTAGATTAAATGATACATTAATTGATTGATTAAAGGCTGCAGTTTGGGCCGTGACAAGTTGTTTATTCTCCTTATAGGCCCTGTTTGTCATATGAGCCCCACTATAATATTCCAAATAAACGGAGTCATGTTCACATTTAATTAAAAGCAACATTGCCCTGAAAACAGGTATTTTGTAATTTTTTTATTCAATCCAGGATTTGCTAATATTCAAAAAGTTGTGTAAAACAAGTAATTTATCAGACTTTGAGACTTTAAAAAAAAAAATGTACTGCCTGATTGGCAGTTTACACGTTAAATGTGAATGTTGTTTTCACGCTTGCCTGCAAAAAGCGTAATAAAAATAGCTCTCTCCTTTTTAGTAAACATGAAAATCAGGTAATTGGCAACGCTGTCTGTGTATTTTCATAATAAAATAGTGAGAATTTTACCACTTTGTTGTTTTCACGTCAACTGAGAGGAAGTCAGCGCAGGGAAGTTAGTGCGTAAAAAGGATAACGTCCATTTTTTTTTAAACAAATATCAATATATCCTGAGACAGGCAGGACGTTAAATACTGATTGATAAAATCAAAAGTGAGGTGGGGCAGGTCTAAGAATATCTGGAGTCTCTCTCATCCGCCTATATATTACACTCGCACTGACTTCATGCCCGCACCGACTCTTCCCCCAGGTGAAGCCGTCCACCTGGCCCGGGATTTCGGTTACATCTGCGAGACGGAGTTTCCCACCAAAGCAGTCAGCGAGTACCTCAACCGGCAGCACGCCGACCCCAACGAGCTGCACACGCGGAAAAACATGCTGCTGGCGACAAAGTGAGTTTGATGGAGCATCTGATTAGATTCTGCTCTCTCTCAGTCTTTATATATAATACGTGTCTGCAGTGTATCATATATGGGGGGTTACATGTGATAATGAGATTATATCCTATATGACCAGCTGCTGGTGAGTCGTTTAAATGATAGAGAGCACTATGGAAAATAAGGAGTACAAAAGGGTCAGGGCCATGATACACAGCTTTTATCAAGTCCAGTCAGTCTCAAGATATTTCCAGTTCAGACTGTTTTAATACAGCAGATATTCTCTTATTTAAATGGCCCAAAGACCCAAAACAGTCACACATTTATAGTTCCAGGGTGCCATTGGTAAAGGTTTTTGTTGCTGTTGATCTGAATTACATAACTGTTACTGACATGAGGGGAAAAATAAGTCAATTTGTCTTCTACAAGTAGGTACATTTCTGATGAATTAAATTATTGCGAAATTATACTCTCTCTCATTTTCCTGAGGCCTCTATGGCCCCTCTTTAAGATCCCCTGAGGGCGCAAACCTCTCCTATCCTCTGCACTTTACTCTATATCACACTCGGTCCATTTTTCCATAATGAACATTGCACTGACATTTGTAAAGGAGAGTGATTTTTTTCTTAATGAAACACACCAGACTCGATATGGATCTAACCTGTAATGAAATGGCTGATTGAAAAATTGCCACTCTGAAAAATTAAGGCAGTTAAATTCAAATAAACCATTTAACAAAATGAGCAGAAATCCGCATTAAAGTCAAGAATCATCCACTAAACGAAAGGAGCAAGGCATTAATTTTCACCTTTTGATTGTAATATAAATTCTTTTTTATATATATATATATATCAGGACAAGAGGTGAGATGCATGCAATGAGATCTCATTACTTTGTATCCAACTACACAAGTTTGCATCTTTACGAGCGGTTCCTCTCACAGAATAACCTTTAGCTCAGGACAGATTAACTTTATTTGATGCTGGACACTTAATTGTGGCCTATACAGCTCACAGACATTATAAAATATGAGTTCTGAGGTTGCTAGTGTATGTTTGACCTCTGCTTCTGGTCTTAAAGGCGATCCATTTTATTGGTACTCCTCGCAAAGATACTTATATTAATCCATTTTTATGGCCGTTAAACTGTGGAATTGGATCCAGGATCTTTTGATTACCTTTAGAGACCGAGCAACATAGATGTCTTTAAAGAAACCAGGGTAGCAGAGGTGATGTGGATTTATAAATGTGGATTGAATCACAGAGCTATTTTGGATTTCTGTCTATTTTTACATTGAACAAAAAAGCATTCTGACACTTAATGAGTGGTCCAATTTTATGTTGATTTACTCCCCTGAATTTAAGGTTTTCTAGACGAAAAGGTCGAACACAGAGCTGTAAACCATCTAACAAAATCCCTTCAGGAAGCTTGAATTTTTTGCATTTTAGTGCTGTCTGCTGGCCTGCACTGCATAAACCATCTGCCTGTGCGTGTGTGTGTGTTTGTGCATCCACGCTGTACTCGGTATGTACGGTGTGTTCAGTGGTGGATGTTTGATGCTCAGATTCAAACCTGTTCCAATACTGTGTGTGTCGGTGCTGCCTGTTAGAAATTCATTATTTAGCAGTGAAGTGTTTCAAGTCGTCAGAAAACAACAGCGAGAGCCCTGAGTGTAGCCCGGGGTGGCGGCTTCTCCTCTCTACTCCCCTAACCCCAGCTGGGCTCGGCCTGCACAGCCTGTCACTCATTTGCTGGAGCTCTGCCCTTAGGCCGCTTCCAGGGTGTGTGTGTGTGTGTGTGTGTGCATGGGGCGTGCAAGTACAAATCTGAGAGGGAGAAAGAGAGAGAGGTCTCTTGAATATAAAATGTGGGCCTAAAACCAGAGTATGATTTGCTGAAATTTAACAAGGAGAACAAGGTGAAGACATCATTTTCTTTTACTGGTGCATTTCTCACATTAAACACATAGAGAAGCATAAAGATCTATTTGACGACTTTCTCTCAAATTACACATATTAACAGTTAAAGATTTGCTCTTAATGTGGAGGCCTCAAACCATACGACTTTCTTGGTCTGGCATTAGTTTCACCTCATGTTCCAGACATCAAGGGCTTGTGCTATTGGCACTAGTCTTGTATTTCTAGGTGCATTTTGCTGTTAAAGTATAGTAGTATTTTTCTCATTCTTGCAGATAATTTGTCAAACATAAAAGATATGACGTCTATGGTGTTTAAGGTTGAGACGATGTCCAATCGAGTCAAGCAGAAAGAATTCACTTCTCTAAAGTCTCAACAATAAACTGTTTTTTAGTCAGGCCTGAAGAACCGAAGAAAGAGTTTTGTTTTTTCCACCAAAAAAAGCACAAACTTCTTTATAGAATCATGGACAGTAGCCTCATTATGCCAGAGTACAGTTAAGCCAGAAGACATGTTTTTAGGGAATTCAATTCTCTAATACTTTCAGTTGGGAAACTCTTGGTCTTTCTGCGCTGCCACTCTGTCCAGGTAAAGGTATACTGCAGCTGATTGCATCAGGTTCTTGTTTTTCAAACGCATTCTGGGACACAAAATGAAACCGAGGTAAATAGGAAGAAAGTGTGACACACCCCATTGCAAAACAAGCCTTGGGATACACTGAACATCACATAAAAGGGTTAAAAAGGAAAAGTATCATGGGGCATATTTTCCTTTGGGATGTATTACATCATACAGGCTGATACATGGGAAGTAAGATTTTTTTTGCACATTGAGAGAAGCCGCAGTGTTCAGTTTTTGGAATGGTCGTACCAAAGCGTAGGCGGTTTGCACCTTGTGACTGAGGGAGATTTAGATATAGCTGGGTGGGGTCATGCTGTCTTCAGGAGCTGCTGAACCATCTGCAAGAATTTCATCAGTCTGCGTTTCAATGATGGTCCTAATGCTCTTTTATGCTCATTCCCACCCTATAAAGGATACTGTTCTCTGTGAATCACTGCTTTCCCTTTTTGATGCATTAAACTACAGCAACCATCCCTTTTAGATGTGCTGTGCTACATTCAGAAAGCAGTATACAAGGGAGACAACACTATATAATGTCTTGTCCTAACATATTGCACCGACACCACAGTTGTTTCTGTACTGTGCAGCTGGTTTTCCACAGGATATGAAATTCCAAATATGTGCTTCTTTTTCCTCCGTGCAGTTAAAGCACCATAGAACTATAAGATTGAAACATGTGTTTCCCTGCTCTAAGTTTGTTTTTAATAATAGGTTGTATTCAGTTTCAGGCTGCCTTGCAGGAACATCTGCAACTAATGCTGCAAAATACCCTCACTGTCATCCCTTGACACTGTTTCACTGAATTTCAGTACGATGTGGCTTTTCCTGAGGTTTTCAGGCAGGCAGGGTTTGCACATACTCTACACTGTTTTGTTGACATGGTCGTTATTCATAGGAATTTTAGTACTAATTGGAAATTGGCCACTCATTCTGCAGTTGTATCATTTACATACTAACTGCAGAAAACTGTGTTTTGATCATATTGCACACGAGTTTGCATGATTTTGATGCATTAGCAGGTTCAGTAGAGGTGGCAGTAGAAACCTGTAACTAATAATATTTAGAGGGAAACAATGAATAAGGCATTTCTCATGTTTGGAATTCACTAACATTACAGATACTGAATACTGCCACCAAATGTCCACAATCACCAGTGGTATTATTAAACCCTAAGATGAGGCAGAGTTCCCTCCTGATGTCTTCTTGTGTCTTCTTACCTCCAGACAGCTGTGTAAGGAGTTCACAGACCTGCTGGCCCAGGACAGGACTCCCCTGGGCAACTCAAGGCCCAGCCCCATCCTGGAGCCCGGCATCCAGAGCTGCCTCTCCCACTTCTCCTTCATCACGCACGGCTTCGGCTCGCCCGCCATCTGCGCCGCGCTCACCACCCTCCAGAACTACCTCACCGAGGCTCTCAAAGGACTCGACAAGATGTTTCTCAACAACCCTCCCAACAACCGGCACGGGGACGGCGGCAACAAGGCCGGCGACAAAGAGGAGAAGCAGCGGAAATGAAGCCGGGGAAGAAGGGGGGGGGGGGGCCATGGCGGAGAGGCACACAGACAGAGGCGTTACACCGTTACTTCTAGCTTTACACCACTGCCACTGACCTGCCACACACAGGGCTGAGGTGGAGGAGGAGGAGGAGGAGGAGGAGGAGGAGGAGGAAGGCTTGGTGGAGAGGAAAAAGGCAGAGGAAGACACCCGTGGGCCAGTGTCAGAGAGCACAGAGGGATTTTTCATCTGTGTTACGTTCTTTTCATCCCCCTGAGGACATGGTGGTTACTGTGTTACATCCATTTCGCTCCCCCTGCCTGCGTCCTGTGAGGCTGAGAAGCTGTGAGCGGCCAACAAACAACATTGTGTGTGTGTGTGTGTGTGTGTGTGTCTGAGTGAGCATGTGTGTGTGTGCTTGTGTTTGTCCTCATACAGAAAAAGCATTGTGGGTATGAAGATTGGGTGATGAGCATTATATCTGTGAAACAGGTTTGTCTGGTTACGTAACACAAGTACAGGGAGGGAGGGTGTTAATTTATGTGTGTAAATATTTATTTATATTAATTTAAATGGATGGTTGTGTAAATAGGTGCACCAGCTATTTTGGAGTAGGCCTATTTATCTGTGATTCGACCTTTGTGAGCCGGCGGGGGGGACAGGACTCATCCAGTGTTTTTCTGTTCTTATAGAGCTGTTGTCATGGTGCTGATGATGGGTAGACATGCTTCTAATTGTCCAGTGATTTCATTTCTATCACATTGATAATAAACCATGTGTTTTATTATGCGAGGTGTGCAGCCTGCGCCTTTTCTCCAGGGAAATTCTCCACTAGAGTCCCACTGAGGTTTGGGGGGTCAGTCACTATCAGTTTGATCCATTCAAAATGTTAAACGTGGTATTCATTAGTTGACGTCAGGGAATTTTCCGTTACGGATTTCATTAAAAATTACTATTAACACCTGTAAGTAAAGTTGTTTACATTTGGGGGATCTAGAATTGGATTGAATCCAACACTAATCCTGTTATTCACTGTGATATATATAAGGACTCGTAAGTGTAAATGAAAAAAACAAAACATTAAGATCTAATTAATGGGCCAACAATAACATTGAAGAAAACCATTAAATTTGATTTCATTTTGCAGCAGACATGGAACAATAACAAACCAGAACTATTAGTATTTCAGATATGTCTTTTTAAAAGCAACTCGGTTTAACCATCAGTCTAATTTTGCTGTTATGTAGTGAAGTAGTTGGTTAGGCAAAATCTAGCCCTTCATCTTCCTGCTGGGAGGAACAAATGTGGAAGCCGCTAGAAAAAGTGATATTCAAAGGCTCAAGCTTTGATTCAAGTGTGTTTATGAAAACAAGAGTAAAGCCCTTATATGACAAATGAGTATACTCCATGTGTATCCATGTTTCAGGTCAAATTCTTCAGTTATATACTTTACCACTTGTAATTTATATGGTTAAAAAGAAGAATATAAACAGTCCTTTAACTGGAACTATATTTTGTTACTGCTGACATGAAGGTATAGATTAGATATACTGACATGCATGTTCCAACATTAAAATCCCAAATAATAATAATATTGATAATTATATTACTGTTCTAATACTTTAACAGCTTTGTGAGGTTTAAGATATCAGCAGGCTAGTCTGGAGCCTGTATGGCAATGAACACACACACACACACACACACACACACACACACACACACACACCCGTGATGGACACACACACACACACACACAGTGATGGACACACACACAGTGATGGACACAGTGATGGACACACACACACACCATGATGGACACACACACACACACAGTGATGGACACACACTCAGTGATGGACACACACACAGTGGTGGACACACACTCAGTGGTGGACACACACTCAGTGATGGACACACACTCAGTGATGGACACACACTCAGTGATGACTCCGTGCTCTCCCTGCAGGTCGTGGATGTTTTTCTGGTTTCAGAGAGGCTTCTCTCTCTCGCACGCGCACACAGGGAATAGACTCGTGCCTCGCGGGGTGAGGATCTACCGCCCGTGCGCTAATGACGGGAGAGCGCGAGGGACGCGGAGGGAGGTGGAGAAACAGAGACAGAGCTGATGACAAAGGAGAGAGAGAGAGAGAGAGAGAGAGGGACAGAGAGAGAGAGAGAGGGGGGGGGGGGGGGTCCCGCGGGCTCAGTGTGACCCGTGGAGTGGAACGCCGCGTGACGCAGGTGCGGAGTTCAGCACCCGCGTGTCCGCGAGCGATCCACGCTCAACAAAGACAGGAAGCTGCTGAGTGTCTGCAGCACCGACACACACACACACACACACACACACACACACACACACACACAGAGACACTGACAACACACACAGACACACACACACACAGACACACACTGACACATACACAGACACTAACACACACACTGACACACTGACAACACACACACAGAAACACACACACTGACACATACACAGACACTAACACACACACTGACACACACACACACACACACACACTCACACACTGACAACACACACACTGACACACACACACACACACACTGACACACACACACAGACACACACACACACACACACACACACACACAACACACACCGATACACACACACACACACACACACACTGACAACACACACACAGACACACACACACCAACACACACACCGACACAAACAAGACGTTTCAAAGCATCAACTGACCAAAGTCTCATTTCATCAAACTTAAACACTGAAAGGAACTCAATCTAGACTGGATGACATTTAATGTTAGCCTAGATTTCACTTTTGGATTAATCAAACTGAGTGGAATATTAATCATTCCTAGAAGATATAAATTCCTAAAACAGAAAAGTATTCTAATGTAGTATCCTATATATAGGCCTACTGTATATATGTGTCAGTAACACTGGCCCCATCATAGCCTCGTGCTTTTCTGCTTTTTAGGAATTTAAAACTAACAAATTGTTTTATCTACCAACAAAAATGAAAACATACAAAAAGTAGATCTTAGTCATTGAGCGGTGGTGTCAACAACATTGATAAACTGAGAAGGTGAAAGAATAATAATTAAATTGAACAAAGTTTGCATCAGGACTGGTGCACTAATTCAACTTAATTATGAAGAGAATAATGGGTGTTGTTTGTCCAGGATTTATTTTTTCCAACTTTAAACAACAAGAACACAACAACTCAGCATCTAATTTATATTTAAGCACAATAAAATTATAATAAACTAAAATTTTGTTTTAACTAGGCTATGAAATATAATTGCAGAAATCATGTCATCGGTATGTGTGAATGTATATTTCAACCCTCAAAATGAGAATCCAAAGTAGTAACATCTGTGGTTTGTGCAAGAATTTTTACCATTGCCAACAAAGTTGGTTTTGTCTTTCTCTGTACTGAGCCTCAGGCCTCAGTCAATATCAACCTGGTGTTCAAAACTAAGTCTGCAAGGTCATGCAAATATCATAACTGAATGTATATAGGCCTGTATCTCGTTTTGATAGATTTTGCTTTATATAATATTTAAATAAATTAATTAAATTGGAAGTTTTCATTTTTAAAAGACCAAAAATATTGCACATTTGTAAGGCTTGAAATACAAAAAAATGCTGTAAAAGCTCTTTATTCCTCAAAAATGTAGAAAATATCTATTAACTAAAATAATATAGTATTTAATGTTGTAAGATTTTCTTTTAATTCTGGCATTGAATTTTTATTGGTGACATTAAAAGTGCAGAGTACTCAAGTCAGCAGTCAGCAGTCAACACATGATGGTGGCTGCTGCATCGCTTCATCTTCAGCATATATTTGCTTGTGGTTTGTAAACCTTTCTAAATATTATGGGTCATATTTGATTTGGCCTTAATCCATTCTTTACTTAAGATGCAGTATTTTGTCACATACAAAACATAAAATGTCCTACAAAGACATAATGCAAATGCCACTATCAGTTCATAGTGACAGATAATGTCATGTTCTGAGTTAACTTGTAGGATACAGCTTTCCACTATTTTAAAAGAGTTGGCTGCACCTGCAGTCAGTGCAGGATATCGTTCAAAAAGGTCCATAAATGTGCTACAAAACTTGACCTGTGGAATTTGGCGTTGAGATGAAGAACTGTCCCCCTGAAGAATATACAACAATATGAAACCCAACAAACTAAGAGCTTGTTAATCAATACTGATTCCAGAAATCTATAACCGCAGGAAACCAGAAACTTCGGCATGTGTCAGTAACACTGGTTGCTGCTCAGGCACACTTGTACGTTCATCTTCTCCCCCACAAAATCCTGCAAACTCTTTTTGTATTTCAACAAATACGTACATAACTTAATGTGAACACAGCATTAAACTTACTATATAAATATCCAGGCTGGCACAGGAGTCAGTGGAGCTTTCTAAAGCAATTATACAATTCCCCTTCTTATATTTTTAAATGACAAGACACTAATTCACAGCCGTCTGTCAGCTTTTGACATGGAGAAATCACTCCATATTTTCCAACTAAGACCAACAACAAAATATCAGCGTTGATTAAAGATGTATCAGGATGCTAAGACCAAAATCAAGCATAGAGAAACCAACAGTCTGGGGCAGGATAAACAGAAAAGGTTAAGGAGGGTTCGCCCCTGGAGGTCCCCTGGCTGAAGTCCTAGTACCACTTCTATAACAGTGCCGTAACAGGGAGCCATGATGGAATATCTAGATTTTTAAAATGATATTACGTAATTTGTCTTCCATCACATGTCAAACTTTGAGTTTTTGTTGGTCCAGTGTGGCTCATCACATCACGTCATGCACCAGGGAAAGATCCACCAGCAGCAGAGTGTTTAAAGTGTCAAATAAGCATTCAGGGGCTGGATATAAAATGAATTACTTGTGTTTGATGAATTGGTGATAATGGGAAGCAAAATGTAGGCCTATTTTTATGAAAATGTCTCAGGTTGTTACTGTAATGAGACGACCAAGGTAATCCAGTTATGAACATGGACTGAGCCTATGAAGGCATTGGTAATATTTGATATACAAAGTGTGAGAGCACCACTGACAGTCTCTTACATGCAGTTATGTCTGCATCTCTGTCAGGCTGTCTGTCGCTTTGCCAGGAAGGGAGAGAGCGGGCCCCCATCAGCAGCCCCTCAGCGTTCTGTCACGCAATGGGCTGTAAAAATGCTTATCCAACACACACACACACACACACACACACACACACACACACACACACACACAGGTTATCCAGCATGCAGACAGCCGAGTGCCGGTCGGGAGTAATTCCTGCTCGGGGCACTGTGCTCCAGGCAAGGCAGGCGCGTGCTGGATATTTCATTATTCATTAATTTACTGTTTAACAAATCCTGTCATTACTGAGCCCGAGCCGAGTTCACACACACAAACACACATGCACGCACACACACAAAACACACACTCGCAGCAGTGGGTGTCAGGCGTGGCAAATCGGCCTGTTTGATCCCGGCCTTCTCAACAAACGGGGAGAGAGCCATGAATAATAAGAAACGCGAAGCCTCGCCGGAACGAGGGAGCGTGACACTGTCTCACAAAAAGCCCTTTAGCATGGAGCAAAGCTCCGCCGGGGCCTCACCGAGGGCGCAGGGTTCATTATATGAAAAGACAAAACAAACAGTTGGCACAACTGTGATCGATATGAAAGGGAAAGCTCCCACACAACACAAAAGGAGAAAGTGAATCAGTCATGTTTGACAAAAGACGCTGTACTGTTTCCTTTCTGCACATGGAGTAGTCTAGCATGGCTGCTGTTTACTATTTTCAGTAGTACTGAGTACACTAATGGGATAAGGATTAAAGCTGTGAATACTTCTAACACATCCATCCCTGTTTTTGGCTCAAATCCCTACGAGAACAAAGGGGTATCTACTTGAGTTTCCCATGAAACAGTTGAATATATACAGAATGATGAACTCAGACACTAGAATAATGACTTTTACTTTCCCTTTTCAGTCTAGTTCACTTAATTAATTAACAGAGGAAGCCTGGAGGCTACATATATTCATTATTTCACAGGAAGAAAAACATGTATCATAAATATTATAATGATATATGTTTGCTGTACAAATTTTATTTTATTCTAAATCACTCTGTCACCAAACCCACCATGTCAGATTGTATGGTCTGTGGCTGGAGAAGGTGGAGAAAGGTGACCAGAGACTTGACAGCAGACCTGCAGTAAGGCGATGGGTTAAAGCCCTCAAGTCCTGCTACTGAATGCCACAGCGAAAGGATAAGACTGGCGTTCCAAGGAGAAACGACTTTATTTCTCAATCCGCTGCCCTCAAGTAAGCCGCGGTCTGTGGGTGGCCACAGACTTGATGTCATTAACATGTGACATATGTAGAGCTGACTGGAAGTGGCTGGAGGCCAGTGTTTGTCTCCGCCGCTGTTCTTGTGTCTACGGGGGCAGGCGGGCTGAGTCTGGGCTTTGTCAGCAGCCAAGCAGCCAGCCAGCCAGCCAAGCCACTGTCTGCTGCTGTTGATAGTGAACACGTTTATCAGTATGCATGACGGACAGTGTGCCTGAATGTGTGTTTGCTGGTAGCTCAGGGCAGGAGCGGGGAGTGGGGGGGGGTCTGGCTGGTTGTTCCATCAGGGGGGTCCTTGGATGTGAATGTGTGGGCAGGGACACGGGCAGTCCGGGTCCCTTAAGGTTGGACTGAAGACGCTGAGTTGAAGTGACACAGCTGCTGCTGCTGCTGAGGCAAGGCTGCCTCTCCAGACGGGTCAAGGTTACACAGAGGAGGATGCACTTCTGCCACATAGCTCCTCGCGCTCGCTTATGCACACAGACACCCCATACAAACACACGAATACAAAGCAATGCCTCCTAAGCCTCCAAGGTCAAGAACGTCTACATACTTGTGCCTGTTATAGGGAGAGATGTTCTTTAGCATCCTAAAAGGTTATAGTCTGGTGTTTTAAGATGTTAAAAAGAGTGTCGATAAGTTGAATTTCACCATGTTATCAAGTCAATGTCGACTGATGCTTCTACTCACTGGCTGACCCATGTCTAAGTGGTCGTGTGGTCTCTTACACGGCTTTTGATCTGCTCAGGTTTTGGCCAGTGCTGATGTATGAGCCTGTCACATTAAATAGTTGACAGTGCAGGTCAGACTGACGATTGGTGAACCTGCAGCCTACTAAACTTTAAAAGACGCTTATTTGCTTTCTTGTCGAGAGTTAGACGATGCCACTCTTAAATCTGTCTGTTAAATAAGAAGCTACAGTCAGGAGCCAAACACAAGAGCAGCAGATTTAAAGGAAGTCACAAGCTAAGATGACTCACATCAGGACCAAAATGTCTTTCTGAAACTAGTTTAAAATACTTTTGCTGATCAAATTGTTCTGTTATTTAATATCATAATGTGAAATTGTGCTTGTTAGAGTTGACCTTGAAATTCACCGCCTTGCACCCCACCATGGGTATGTGATAGTCATTTAAATCAGCTGCTGTAGTGATTAGCTGGGCAGAAAAAGTGCCTGATCGTGCATGGATTCAGTGTCAGTGGATAAGAGAGAACTGGTCGACGTTCAGTGTCAATCCAAAGAGACAAAACAAATGCAGCTACCAGAGGGAATTAGTTAGAACTGACTGATTGGAGGGTTTGAGGATTTCTATATGTTCCTCACCTCTGTTGAACCCCAGCTTGTGTGTGTGCGTGGATTATTAACTCCCCGTTTACCTCCCCCCAACACACAAATATATCCACACACAGTCCTCTGAGAGCCGCTTGTTATTAGCTGTGTTTATTGTTGGAGGCACGCTTAGGTCATACCACTTACAGACAGAGACAGGCAGGACCTGTGAACGGGAGGAAGTATATCACCGTAGGTCAGACATGCAACAAGAGCATCGTTTGCAGACATAAAGAGATGTAAACTCGGCACAGAGCGGTGAATACTATTCTGACTGAGGGAGAGGATGACCACAGGAGGAGAAATAAGGCAACTAATAATGTTATTAGGATTAATCAAAAGTATTTATCCACTTTTCAGTCTTTTTTGTTTATTTGTTTAGAGCCATATGTTATTGATTGACCCTGTTGAATACCAATTAATCCTGCTGGTGTCATGAATTGATTTAGGCTCAGAAGATACATTTGCAGGGATCTTCTTAATCCCTCTTTTTAGATAACAGATACTGAGTGTCTGACATCCTATGTTTTGTCAGTGGCTTGTAAAGCACTTTGAATTGCATTTGATTTTTGTTTGAGAGGTGCTGTATAGATAAAGCTGAATTGATTGATTGACACATGCCTGCAAGAACCCGTCATGTTTTGGGTTGCTGACTTGAGATGTTGATTCAGGTCGAGAAGCAGCTCTGGTTAGCAGCACGCAGGCAAGGTTTAGGCCAGTTTTTGGTCACTAAAGATGATTATAGCTGCAGTGTTTCTGCCAAAGATGAAAATAAACCAGGAGTGTGATAGATCGCTAATAGCTGTTTCTTAAAAGTGGGGATTTTTTTCTTTTAAGGGCATTCCAAAAGAAGTAATAACAGAATTAGGAAAAACAACATTGTATCCATAAGTGGAACAAAGCGTATATTCATGTTGTTGCAACATCATCAAACTTCATCCAAGGAACTCTATCCTGGGCTGCACAGGGGCCAACATGTAGGATATGTAAATAATAACTCCACTGCACTTAAGGTTAAAGACTGCAGCAGATCCTTGCAAAGTGCACTGCAGGAGGGCATCTGAGCCTGCCCATGCATACACAAAACATGTGTAAAACCTGTTTAAGCACCAGAGATGGTCTCAGTCTCATGGTTGCACAGAGTCGGTGCGCCCTCCCAATTGCGTTGGATGCTTGGATCCCTGTATACCTGCTTGCATGTCTAGTTTAGTAATAATTAACCTTGTGACACCATCCACTCAGTCTCATCCTGATGTGTTTTTTACATAATGTAAACACAATGCACACACAAAAAAGTGTGATCAAAGATATAAAGAGAAGTCTGAAGTAAGATAAAAATGAAGGATGATGATGATGTGTTTTGGAGGAGAATGATAGGGTGAAAACAGACAAACTGTATTGTCTGTTACAGATATAGGCCTAATAGAAATTCTGCTTTGGCTCAGAGACTGGAGAGCGAGCGAGAGAGAGAGAGAGATGGCCTCGGGGCGATAGAGATCTCTGTTCAGTGTCTGAACAAAATGCCCAGTCTGATCGAGTGAGCAAGGCCATGAACTAACCTCCACCCCATAGCATCCAGCCCACCCTCATAACCCTTCTAACACGGTGTGTGTTAAGACTAGACAGAGAGATATAGCCATCATTTCTGTGACAGTTCAGTAACAACTGATTTCTGTTCCGGCAGAAGGTTTTATAATTATAATGAATATAAATAAGGTTAGGGGCTGATTACTTGTGTTTTTATTTTGTAAAAGAAGAACAAACACACCGCATTTACTTTGAATATTAAAAAAGGTTGAAAATTGAATTTTGCAAATACCATTAACTCTAATTTTTTTTCTGTTTCTGTTTTAAGTAGATTTAAGGTTGAATAAACTCTCTTATTCTTGTATCATACGTGTTGTATATCAGCTTGTGATGAATTTGTATTGAAGCGACATGATGTTGAATTGCAAAATTTTTATCAATTAAAACTCTGGGCTACTACTGTCGAATTTAAATTAATTTTTTTGTTTTCCAAGGTGCTCAATAATCAGAGCAACGAAACACGGTCCTGTCGTACGGTACGTCCTGTCAAAGGTACAGCAAACACATATTTCTTATCACCATAAAGTTTAAGTGCAGTTCTTTGTTCTTCTATTGGAGAAAATTTACCATCTAGTCCGTTTAATACTGATGCAATAGCCAATTCAACCAAATGTTTCGAATCAGCAGCAGCCATTTGGTTATTTATGAAGATGCCTCCTCTCTGTCAGTCATCCTATTAAACCCGCCTCATATTAGATAAACGGTTGTGATTGGCTCGCCACAGACCAGTTCTTGTGGAAATCAGCCTGAATGGGAGAGGGGGGGGCAGACGTATCTGCCAGAGCAAATGAAACATGAGCTCGTAGATTCATCTGGTTCCCAGGATAACGATGTTTGGCCACACAGCAAATATGGCGAGTTTGTAATGACTTCCTTAAAGGAATAATTAGACATTTTCAGAAAGTTCTCTCATCTATTGAACTATTGCTTTAAAGGGAAAAGGTTTATGGTTACTTAGCTGGTACATAAACCGCAGGTTATTTGCTTTTCCTTCCTATTTTGGTCTTCACTTTTTATTACCTTAGTAATTTTCTAAGCTGTGAACCTTGTTTACTCCAAACTGCGTTGATCAATGTGTTCTTGCAGCAGAAGATTTTAAAATGTGTGGATTCCTAAAAATGTAAATTCTGAATGAAAATCTGTCTGAACCTTTTACAAATGTGAGGGTTTTGGTGAAAATAGCTAAAAGCTACATGACAAGTCTTAGATATTGAATATCAGTGCAAGCAATCAGCTGTTTCAGTCCCAAAAATACAATTTCGGCCTTTGAATACCCATATCAGTGGAACCAACTGTGTCTGCGTAAGGGACAAGGAGACAAAGGGGACACTGGTGTGGCCGATGGGCTGCTCAGGTTAGTTTGGACAGCAGCAGCAGGGCTTTTCTTGATGCTGAACCAAGAGGACAGGAGGAGGCCCGGCCATGACGCTCATCGCATCCGAAGCCCCCATCTGTACTGGTGTCTCCCCACCAGTCAACTAGCCAACACACACACATACACCAACATACACGGCTCTAATCTCTTCTGACAGTGCTCACATTCAGTTAGGCCCCACAGTGCTTGTGCATGTCACTGACCATAAACAAAACATACACTCCTCTGCAGGAGACACACCACAGGACACGGGGCGTGGATACCCGAGAAATACCAAAAGACAGGGGTGTGGGGAGTGTGTGTTGCAGAAGTGTGTGTGATGCCTATGATGGGTGTGTGTGTGTGTGTGTGTGTGTGTGTGTGAAGCTCCTAGGGAAGGAGAACAGATGCCTGCAGGTCATGTCATATCTCTGACATTAGGGCAAAGTCAATGGCAGTCGAGCCAATGGAAACAAAGAGTTAGTTAGCGAGCAGCCGGGCTGGGTGCTGAATGGAGCCAAATCATCACGTTAACCTGTATTTCTGGTTTCCTTTTCAAAATTTGGTGGTAGTTTTTTGTTCCAGTACAAATAATTTCCTGGAAATGTGTTCAATGCGTACTGAATCTCAAAGGGTGGTGCCAAGAAGGTTGTTTTTCATGACGTAACGTTACCCTGAGACTCAGGAAGAGGTAAGAGAAATATGAAACATTAAACTAAATACTCTTTTCACTAATTGAAAATGTGATATGTATATTTTTATTGTCTCAGACATTCAAATTTTAGCACTCAAGAAAACTGAACTCAAACAAACCTGATCTTAATTTCATGTACGAGACCAGAGTTTGCATTCGTGGACAGTAAACATGGCCTGAAAAAGAATCAAGTGGTCAAACTGAATAGAATTTCACCTCTTGTTGTATCTTAGTAGACATGAAAAGTTAAAATATAGTTTAAGAATTATTCTTCAAGAGCTGCAAATGCTCATTTTGATGTTGGCTTGCAAGGCCAGAATCTTTAGTTTCCTTGGGAAAGTGAGAAAGAATAAGACAGGAGAATGCCGCACACTAGTTTCCCACATATTTATTCAGCCATTTCACATCTCGGGCTCGAGGTCTTCATCAGACATCTGTGTGTTCACCATTATAGGCTACACGATGCATTAGTAGATACAATTTCTCATTATGATGATGATGTGTGTGCCTCTCTTCTTGTTTAAAAGTTAAGAAAAATTACATTTTAAAACTAAAAGAAAATAAAATCATTTTTATACTGTTTAGAAAAAATATTGACACACACACTCCCCTGGGGTTGTTTCTTATATTTTTAGCTACTGTCAAAAATTATTACTTTAGATTTTCGGTGTGTTTGGGGTAGATGAGCTTCCACTGTGGGTCCCTGGAGAAAAAGTTTGAATCCCACTGTGCCAGCTCTTTGGCTGCTGGCTGCTCAGCGAATGGAAACACAGTCAGACGTTCCCACCAGAGAAACTGTGCTGTTTACAGACTGTTTTAAAGCAATCCTTGTTTTACTAAGCGATACACGGTGGAGTATGACAGGGAAGACGGGAGAAAGGGAAGATGGCATAAACAAAAGATCCAAGTGGATGTGAACCAACAGCATCATGTAGCTGACACGTACCCTTAGATCAATCACAGTCCAACAAGTCCTCACACCTAACGACAACGTATATCATTTGTCAGTTTATTCCAAAACATATGAGACTACCAAAAGTGAAATTTATGTCTGATCTGCTGCACCTGTGGTTAAGTTACGAGGAAGTTTAGGCAACTGCAGCATGTGAAAGGTCATCCGTGACATGCCCTCCGTTATGGTAAAGTTTGCATCTGCGTCCTGGGTTAGAGTTTAGCGAAGAAAGACACTCAGTGGCAACGTTTAGATGGTGAGTTTCATTTGTGTGATTGATTATCATGTTATATTTATAGTATTTGCGTTACAGAGCGTGGTCTTCAAATCGTGCATCAGTTATGCAACATTGCAAGTTGCTGGGTCTTGTGCTGAATAGTTAGGATTCACGATGACGGTAACCCCACAACATGACGACAAGACTCCGAGAAGAAGTCACTGCACCGTGAAGAGAAATAATCTAACACATAAGAGTATAATGTGGTAGATGAAGTGGAAATAATTACCTGTTTCTTTCTTTATCAGCACTGACGGTACCTGCTGACTTGTGTTTTGATTCTTTTTTTTGCTGTGACTGTGGATCACCATTTCACTCTATTATAACTGTTGTTGCTCCACGCTGTCTGCAGCTGTTGTCCTGCATAGAGGGAGCAAGCTGAAAACCTTTCAAGCCTTCAAGGTGTTTCAAGCTCAAAATGTCGTTTTTGGAGACAGAGAAATCATTTTACTTGCACATCGTCATCTCTGCATCATAAGTGCACTCACACTTTGATAACAGGTGTCCGCTTCCTCACTTCTTTCAGTGTGAAAACACTGAAAGAAAATAAAAACGGCCCATCTGTCATTGAGACAATATCTCAGGAAGTGCGAGGAAGGTCCTGCAGCACTAATGGACAGAGGAGAAACTTTTCTAGTGCTTACTGCTGAAGCTGGTTTTCGGCTACTCTTACGAGTCATTACACACACACCCCCACACCCCCCCCCCCCCCCACACACACACACACACACACACACACACACACACACACACACACACACACACACACACACACACACACACAGGGCATGATTGACAGCTCTGACCTGAATGTGCACATGGCTCCTTTCCCTCAAGCTATAAGCAAGGATGCACACACACAGTGCTTTACACAATGATACGCATACAGTATATTCTAGTGTGCATTAATCTGGGCAATGACAAAACCAATAACTGTTCCATCTGCGTGTGTGTGTATGTAGGGAGGTAGTTAGGTGTGTGTGTGTGTGTGTAGGCATGGATTGATGTAATGTGTATTTATTCATTCGCCTTTTTCTATGTCTTTCTGAAGCTAGCTGCACCAGTTATAGTAGGTTGGTTTTGATATCTGATGAGTTTGCATTTAAAGGATAAAACTGGTGATATTTTACATTTTTCTAATTGTCAATAAATCCTATTAAAAGACCAAACCAACAAAGCGTTAGTCCTTGTTTGTTGCAATTGTTGGCGATTTTTCAGCTGCAGATTAATACACATTTGGTGCATTGTTTCGGTATTTTGGCAGGATAATGTACGAGGGTAAAATCCAAATGAACTACAGTGTATGTGTTCATTGTAATGAAGGGACCTCATTGATGTGTTTTTAATATTTTTTGGACAACAAAGGAGCTCTATGGTAAAGTTAGCTACATCAGGCTTTGTTGGATCAGTTCACTGTTGGTTTTAGTGTTTTCATGGGGCTTGTTGACAATAAGAAAAATATTATAGAATATCACCAGACTCATCATTTATTCACATTTCTACTTTATGTATATGGCCATACTGTGTCAGGATTGAGGGTAGTTGTGCAGTTGAAGCATTGTTTTCTCCCAGATCTTCCCTAAAATGAGCCACAGGCGAGTCAAAGTGAGTGTTAACAAGAGGGATACCAGCCGCTCCCAGCAGTGAGCCTCAACTCGCCCGCCGGAGCCTACAGTGGGCGAATATTCATCCCTGCTCACCAAATCATTTTGACTTCAGTGTGGTAGATCCGAGGGGTTGTTCTTATGACCTGCAGGGCTTCAGAGGAACTACAGTGGCTTGTTGGACCATGTGAGCTGGAGGGATGAGGAAGTATGATTATTATTTTTAAATTCTTCTTTCCAGTGGAGAGAATATTTGCTCTGTCCTTGATGACTTTGTGGTGAAATTTCACCTTCAAGTTGTTGAAGAAAATGCCTCAATATATACATGTATATTTTTAAATTAGCACTTCTACCCCCTAAACATACAAGTTTAGGGAAATTGAAGGGGAACAGATGCAAACATTCACTCCCTGTGTATGGCTGTTATTTTAGGCAAAACCCGAGAAAATTACTGCCTCATTATCCTGAAATCACTTTTTAATTTAAATGAATTGACTTAGGCATAAAAAATATTACATACCATGTTGCGACTGTGTCATGCAAAGTAGCGATAAAGTGTAATAAAGCAGACGTGCCCTATTTCTAACTTTTAAAAAACTGTGTGAAGCTCTGCAAGCAAGCAAGCACACACACACACACACACACACACACACACAGTTTCTCTGATAGCAAAGGCGGAGCAGAGAGTAGCAAAGCAGAAAGCGAGAGGAGGGCTCACCATCTTCTCCGTTAAGCCTGGCTGACTAATTCTTGCTGCTAATTTGCGTTTGGTTAATTAACTAATTACTGAGGATGTCTGAGGGCGAGGCTGTCTGTCAGCCTGTATCAGTAATTATTTTCATCGTTTTAATTAGACTCACACACTCCTAGACTTGATTTCTTCCCTCCTACCACACACACACACACACACACACACACACACACACACAAACAAACATATAGACATACACATTCAAGCATCCTGCACTTTGTAAACAGACAGTATGGAGACCCTATAAGGTCTATATCTGGTCTGCCGATGTTTAAGATATACGATCAAAGGGTGGGAGAAGGTGTGATGGGGGTTTTGGGGGAATTGGAATAAACAAATGAGGGGGAGTATTGCAATTACATTCTTCCTGTAATATGTTGAACCAACTCTTCACAATACATTGTCAACAACAGGGAAATGTGTGACAAGACCATGAAAATGTCCTTTAAACCGGCGCTCATTAATAAAGAAATTAATACAAAAAAAAAAAAGATATACGTTCAAGATAATCTGCGTTTACAACTCAGTGGGATCATTAATAAAGAAAGAGGAGGACTTTTTACTGATTGGCTGATTGGATATTATCATTATCATTATCCTGGAGCCAGAAGCCAGTTAGTTTAGATTAGCATAAAGGCTGGAAACAGGGTGAAACAGCTAGTCTGTCTGAAGGTAACAAAACCCATCTAAACCTCAAAAGCTCACTAATTAACAAGTTGTATCTCATTTGTTTAATAGGTAAAAAATTACCATTTGTGGTGTTACAGGAGTTTATGTACGGGACTATTTCTTGGCTGGACGCAGTGACTTCCTGAAGTTTCCACTGACAGCGAGGAAGTCACTGCGCCCAGACAAGAAGTAGTCCAGATATAACGCCGCTGTAAAACCACAAGTTGCTGGCTCCAGCCTCATATTTAACAGGTTGATATCAGAGTGGTATTAATCTTCTCATCTAACTCTCTGCAAGGTTACCTATAAAAAAAGAGTAATTAATCAAAGTTATTTAAGCACACTTTGACAGAAATTGCGACTGCATTAAAAAAACTAGTCCTGTAATCTACATGACAAAATAGGTTGTTTATCAGTGCCTCCCAAAACTTCCCATATGCCAAAAATAACTTGTATGAGTGTTTCTAAGCTGCTACCTCGAGGTTAGTAAAATCCTCACGGTCATGGTTTAAAGAAACCAACGACACAAACTGTGGCCTCCAGTGTCAAAGTCTCGTTCAGCCAACCATCCACCCTTCCTCCTCCCTACTCCCAGCACTATACCACGTTACACTGACCTGAGTACTCAAAGCTTGTTTTATTTGAACCAACAATAAGAGTTGTCACTGTCTGTTTCAGAGGCATTTCCACCCTGATAAGAATCGCACTGTGGGGGAAAACGGTGGCGCAGGGTTTCCTCATATCGTTTAAAGATCTGTGAAATAGAAAAATGAAACAGTGCGTGCAGTTAAAGCTCTTGGGCAGTGATCTATCATGGTGGGAAATTTGTTATACATAGATAATTCCTGCAATATGGAATATGATTAATAATGCAATGTAAAATCCTTTAGTAAATCTTGTATAGAAAAATATTTTCTGTAAAGCTCTAAATTTGCTCATTGCTTTGCTGTTGAAATCGAACTGTGATTCGCTTTTTTAACGTATTGTTGTTGTTTAGATGTTTCATGCCCAGAATAAGATGCCTCATCAGCTTTCTGCCGGGTCAGACCTTGGCAAAGAGTGAGAGTGAGAGAGAGAGAGAGAGAGAGAGAGAGAGAGAGAGAGAGAGAGAGAGAGAGAGAGAGAGAGAGAGAGAGTTGTAAATAGTGAGCAGATCTCTGGCAGAGAGGCCGCACAGCAGATTTCATCCCAAGAAGCCAACTTTAGTAAACAGGCAGAACTAATGAGGACACTGAACACACACACACACACACACACACACACAGACGAGCCGACATCTACACACACACACAAAACTCAGTGTCTGAGCATTTGGAGGCCCCGAGGCCCCGGGGCCAGAGCAGCCCAGATACCTGATGGGAGCAGGGACATCAAAGCTGCAGGATTAGAGAGAGGAGAGAGGAGAGAGCGCCGCAGGGAGGAAATGCTAACTTATTATCCGCTTCCCAGCTAATCCTGTTATCTACAGAATATAGCTGTGTTTAACCCCCCAACACACCTCCTCCTGACAACACACACACATACGGTGTACACACACAGAATTCAGTGTTTGTGGGTTCAACAGCCTCCCTGAGCACCCCCTGGTTCCACACTGAACCCCCCGAAAAAACCATCTGGTTGTGTATCTAAGTTTGAGATAATGTAGATGTGGTTGAACTTTCACCACATGTTCAAGTCCCACACCTCCTTCTCGATCCTTCTCAGGTCCACTAGTTAGGCTCATAACTTGGTCCCGAAGTCCACTTCAGTGTTTCGTGGCCTTTCAGGTGATGTAACGCACCCTCTGGCAGACATATTGGAGGTCCACAGATCGGGGTTGCCCCAGGCTGAGTGAGGCACCGAAGCTGAATATGATTTAGTTCCCCAATCCATGCGCGCCCTAAATTCACAAACCAGATTTAATACAGAAATGTCCTTAAAACTATAACTAAGTGAATGTGTTTTGCTAAAATTCTTTGCTCCCTATTTAGTTCAAATAATTTAAAACAATCTTAAAAAAAAATCAAGCTAAAAAAAAAAAAAACTGCTTTACATCCAACAAAGCAATTGGAACCATTGCAACCATTCATATGAAAAGAACAAATGAAACCCCAGGTTTGTCATGTTTTTAAATTGAAATGCGTTATTATTACACACAATTTATCACAGCTTTGTTCGCAAGGTCAAGAATGAACTTCCAAACTCACCATATGTTGTCATATACTCTGTACGACCGAGTGTGGTCAAACGCTAAAACTCATAAATGCACATGTTACTATTAATGTTTAACTTCATCACTTGAGAGATGCATTAATGCTCTTTTTTTTTTGTTTGTTCCTGCACACAAACAATGAGTTATATCTGCTTCACAAAGGCAACGTTGTAGTTTTAAATTTTGTGGAAACAAGATGCAGATCAACACGTGATTTATACTTAATGATAGTGTCATGAAGGTTTTTCTGCACCTACAAATGGATTTCACGTGACATTATGTGCTCTTTCGCACTGAAACAGAAATGGTTTGTTTCGGAGGCGTTTTAGGCTGTGTTTTTATGAATAATGGAAGGGTTAACATTACATGCTGCCTAGTAGTTCCCATTAATCAGGGTTAACTGAAATGAGTCTTCTTAAAACAAAAATGTCAGATCTACACTAATAGTCCCAATAAATCCAAGTCAAATGTCAAATATATCTTAAGGATACTCTACATGTCAGATTTAACTACAAAGAGCTTTCATTTATTTGCTATTGATAAACTTGAGTTCATGTAAGTATAAATATCTATATAAATGCTGTATCAGATACAAGAACGAGTGGGTCCCATGGCCGACATTAATGGTACATTCAAGTGCTCTTCATAAGCTCCTCCATTTGAGTTCAGCTGTATAACAGACTTGTTGCACATTCAGCTGCTCAATTTAGAGATAAAACATCCCGACACAATGTACCTGCTGACTGATCCATTTGAGAAATGAAGACACACATAGCAACTTGATTTGCAGTAACCGAACGAAGAGGAGAAATACAAATTGATTTGGGTAATGGGGAACAAATTCATTATATTTTTGACAGCATGTAGGCAGCATATATACTGTACCACTAATTCCCCCTGATTAAGCTTCAACATAATGTGGTATGACAGATGATAAGCTGGCAAGTAAACAAACTTTTGATTGTGGATTGTGGCCTTGATGTAAACCACGATGACATAATTACATACCAAAACAACTTATTTTACCACAACATGGCTGCATGAAGGCAAAGGCATAACACTGAATGGTCCTCCTGCACATTCATTTGCTGCAGGTACAAGAGTTTACTTATAGCCATAATTAGCTCATTGTCCTTTCTGACCATAACACCTGTAAAATAAAGAGAGGGAGAAGTTGAAAGAGAGAATTCCTTGCAGATAATGTTTATGTGAACAGAAGTAGTAAAAGAATATGGTGTGCTAATACATGTAGATGAAGTGAAATTGTCATTAGGCTAATCAGCACTAAACTAATTGGGAGTCATGGACCCTCCTATCTGCTAATTCTAACCCTAAACCCCAGCCCATATCTGCAAGCAAATGGAGGAAGAGAGAGAGGAGGAAAAGTGGAGGGAAAGAGCTGAAAATGAGAGTGAGGTAAAGAGAGGAAGAGAGAGATGAAGCCTAATTAAGAGTGCTGGGATTTATGCAAATGAGACGGTGCTGATATGGTAATCAGAGCCTGCAGGGCCGTAACAGGCTGTGCACTGTGTGTGTGTGTGTGTGTGTGTGTGTGTGTGTGTGTGTGTGTATCTAAGAGGCTGACAGCTGGCTGTGAGGAAGGTCAGAGCCAATCAGGCTCTTACTCTAATGCACACTGCCCTCTGGCCACTCTGCCATCTCTCTCTCTCTCTCTCGTGTGCTCACCCGCTCTCTTTCTTGGTGTCTCTCTACCCCTCACTGTTATCCTAACCCTTTCCACTCATTCTCTCCCTCTTTTTCTTTACATTTCAGTGGTTGTCTGTCATGATGCATCTTGACACTGCACACAAACTCAAACCCACGCACAACAATAGTTTTCACACATTTACTGACAATTGGACTTCAGTACACATTTGTCACTTCCATCCCATCTTATCCTATATGATAAATTACAGGTTCAGATTTTTTCCTTTCTTACTAAGATACTAACATGCCCATACGTACCTTAAAAGTGATTGGTTCCTGTAATCATTCCGTGACGTGACGTGATCCCTTCCTAACATGACTACTGTAAGAAATATGGGACAAAATTCAGTCACACTCTGAACTTCAGTTGAAGCTGATACAAGGCTTCAGCGGTCAGAGTTAGACAAAGCATCATTATTAGTCATGGTCTTTTTAGTACAAAATTCCCTCTTTGTGTGTCCACGACTACAGACAACAACTTTGAACAAATATGTAATTAGTTTAATTTAATTTGTATGCAACCCACGACTCGCCTCTGCTGCCTCACTCGCGACAAGCGAATATCACTCTGGCCTCCGGTGTCAAAGTCTCGTATGGCCGTCCACCCTCCCAAAACACTTTGTGCCACTATACCAACATCACGCTACTTCCACCTTTGCTACTGAAAGTACTCATAGGTCATTTCATTTGAACAAACAATTAGTGTTGTCACTGTAAGGCAGTTGTATAAAAATCAGCTTTTACATTTATCAGCAAAATTGTTATAAATCAAATAAACTGACGCAACAAGCGTGGAAGAGACGCAGCTGTACTCCTCCTTCATCCACCTTGTTAGATCAGGAGGAGGAAGATATAGATTAAATGAATAAATTAGACTGTAACCACATTATTTGTAAGTGCAAATAAAGTCCAAACACACTCCTTTTACTATGACATTGCTCTGCTCGCTACCCACATTAGAGGTCTAGCGTGGTTTTATATGATGGGCGGAGTTAGCAAGTCACCCAAAATCACATTTGATTGGATACATTATGATGTAACCGCCCCTCAGTTAAAGATGAGTCATTACAAATATTTTTACATTTTATGGGAAGTGAAGAGGAACGTTTTTTTTTTATATAAAAATACTGAAAAATTACAACACATTTAAGAATGTAAGAAGAGACAAACTAAGACGGGGTTTAAAAACAGGAATAGAACTACTAGAAAATGTATTTTTTATTTCCCTGTGTCTTTAAGTTAGCTGCTCCTAGAACCTGCTACTTGCACTACAAAATAAAATAACTGCCCCTCCCAACAAGAAGGGATATAACATGAACACACTGTTAAAGCTACCTGCTACACCGGACACGCAGATGACTTTGAAAGACTGTCTCATCACTTAACAGGTGAGTTAATTAACAGAAAACAACCTCTGCAGTGCTGCGACGTTGAAACAGCTCCGTCCCTCATCAGTCACTCTTTATCTTCTTCTGTGTGTCTTCATACGTCAGTGTGCAGGAGGGTTTCTGGACCTCACAAGAGGAATTAAACACAGAGCTTCTTGATAATTGTTAAATGCACGGATATGAACACACACACACACACACACACACACACAGACACACAACCCAGGGCCATGTGGCCATATCAACACATCTGAGTGTAATCCAGTTAACAGAGTATCCCAAATGACTAAATTAATCAGAGAAATACTATCAGGCCCATCTCTCTGTACTGCTTTGATGTGGGCACACACAAAAACACACACATACTCATACACACATGGATACACATATAGAGGAGGAATTAGTGTGGAACATTGGTCTAACGGAGAAATTACTTTACCTGCTCTGATAATAAGGCCTCAAACCCATGGAGGGGCCCGTGAGATACTATCATTATACCAGCACCCCCGGGGGCATGGACTCACACACACACACACACACACACACACACACACACACACACACACACACACACAGTTGTATACATGGGAGTGAAAGAGATCAAAAAGATGCATTGATTCACAGCTCCAGATAGAGAGTACAATAGCACAAAAAAGATCATTATTGTGGTTCGGTTGCACCTGTGAAGAACAAGTCTTCAGCAGTGATGATGTTCTTAATTGATGATTTTGCTTTGTAGTTACAGTAGAGGTTATTGTACTGCTAACAGAGCTCTGACTTATCATCCTGCCTTATCTTTCCTCCAGATGCTACACCTGCCAACAGCAGAACAAAGGTGACTTCATTCTGAGACTGAAACATGTGAAATTTCAGGCATTTAACTAATATAATAGCTAATAATTTGACATTTCACCACATGTTCGACTGTGTAGCAGGAGAAAATCTGTTTGATAAATTTGAAATGTAAAAGAATCAACGTGTTTTGGAGTTAAGGATACGGTTAGGGTTTGGCAGAAGTTTGGTCTCAGTTGTTCATTTCACTTCCTTTAATCTTATCATACATACACAGATTTGCAAAATAAATTGACTGATAGTAGAAAAAATTAATTTTAATTGTCAATGGCCTTCACTCAGATCAACAAAAATTCATTCAACAGCTGATTTTTTAGTTTAATAAGTGCATCACTTATTAGATTGTCAGCTGCCTTTGCTTCACATCCTCAAACATGAAAGCAGATGACAGAGGTTCTGAAAATGTGAAATCTCTCCTGAACTATCCACAAAAAACAGGTTCTGAACATATGAGGCCAGAAAGAGGCCATCTATGGACAAAACCATGCCTTTTCTAACACTGAAGATTTTAATTGGTTGTTCAGGAGGTTGGAGAGTTTCATGCTCCATCCGTGTCGAAGCATCCCATCCCTGAACTTCCCATAGTTTGAGCCAACACACGTGATCTTACACATTTTCTACTGGGCTCAGTTGATTCTTGGTGCAAAATATTTGTGAAATTTGGCTTTCCAAAGTTTGTGTTGGAGGTTACACATGGATGGATCAATAATAATAAATCATCAAAAAAGGTATGAAATCACTCAAACAGTCAAAATTTTAAAAAACATGGATTTCTTTATTTCTGGTACATAATGTCAGCAGCTTTTCTTTCCCCAATCAATTCTTTAATGAAACATTTAATTACCTGAATGAGCTTCAGTGTCTCAGTGTGTGAAATCATTTGATAACAGTTTGTTTAAAAAAGGAGATTCTCAGTTTCACATGCTTTGAATGTCTCTTCAGAGGTGTTTCCCATCTTGCCAGTAAACATTTCTGGTACCTACAGTGTGACTGTGCAGCGTTATTAGCATGTAGCCACGATCCAGCATCTCTGGACCATTTTGGGGTTTCTGCGTTGATTAAAAAGGAGCATGTTAGCAGAACCAGGTGGCTTTGAGCTAAACCAATGCTCACGAGCAGAACCCTCCATTAAAATAATGAAAGCAATAAAAGCAACAACAACAACAACAATAATAAAACCTTTGGAAAACATTTCATAAACCATCAGCAGCCAATTAGAGGAGCCGGTACAGGCTGTGCTGCGCTTTGTGTGTGTGTATGTGTGTGTGTGTTGGGTATTAGAGCGTTACAGCGCCCAGCCCGGCTGTGCCCTGCAGGCCCGACCTTCTAATCATTATCTGTCTGTCTTATTACGCTCCAAACCGGGCCACTCTTAAATAAAATATGCAAAGGTTTCTTAAATGATGACCCGAGGCTGCGCGCGCCGCCGCTGCTCTACATGCTGTTAATCTGAGAAATGCAAATTCCCTTCATCTCGCACTCGCCTTTATTAACTTTTTTGAATTTAAAATTCCACGAACAATGAGTTCTGTCAGCTTCTGAAATGATATTTTCTCTCCTCTTTTTATGTGCGCACGGAAGCGAGTTTAGAGCATGAAATTACCAGGGGAAATATGAGCGGTTTCATCTCTCCCGCACAATTTAATTGGCTGCTTTGCAATTATTAGTTTTTGCTGCTAAAGTTTTTTTTTTTTTTTACTTTACTGTTACTGTTTCCTTAAAGTGGCAGATCACAACAGTGTTTTATTTTTCCATGTATACGTGCATGCGTGTGTGTGCGTGTGTCAGTGCGTGCCTGCAATTCCACCGCCAACCATTAGCTGCTCTGATTGGATGGTTGATTCCATGTGATTTGCACGGTGATTTGATATTCAGATTTCAAATTCAGCGATGTTGCGAGAGGATCAGGAAACTCTTAAGCAGATAAAATCAGATAAACATATGGATAGATAGTGTAGACAGATAAAGAGATAAGACGTTCCCCTCCATGATATGTGTTTTACAGCATCTGTGTCTTTTCTTAAATTCAGCTAAAATACATTTTGGCGTTCTTGAACTCCAGATTTCACACACAGGAGGATGTCTAATTTTTTACTTTTTCATCATGCACTCCTTTTCTCCTTCCCTGCTCTGTGTCCATATTTTTCTCTTTCTCCGTAACATTATTCGCCCTGCTTCTATCCCCGTCATTCACCTCTCCTCCCTCTGTCTGCCTGTCTTTTCCCTTCCCCTAACAGGGAGAAACACAGCTCCAGGTGAGTGTAAACGTCTGACTTCACCTCTCCAGACTGTCAGAGCAATGTCTTGATATTAAAAAACTTTGTTTACAAGGACAACTCAGGATAGAGCATGTTACAATAAAAATGTGTGTCAAGGGCTTAAATTTGAAATCCCCTGTAAATGATTACTCTTCTGTCAGGAGCAAAGAGAGAAGTAACATGACGCTCAATCACTTTTTCGTTTCCCATTTCCTACCAAAAGTAAGCGTCCGTTTTCTTTAACCATGACCCAACCTTACTCAAGAAACTTTTTTGCCTAAACCAGCGAAACCTTAAACTTGCAATAACTGATTTTTTTTTTGGCTAATTGGGTAAACACAAGAACGCATCACCTAAAAAAGTTGTTGACATTTCCTGTATACCTCATTTGGAGTCATAACTGTCCGTTTTGGTCCTCACCAACTCCTTCAGCTGCTAAATGCCCCATTTTGTTCACCAGTTGGTCGCTAACTTTGTCTTCTTGCTGTTTTAATGCTGAGCAGGTAATGTACGCTGGGTTTTTCCTCACCTTTTTAACTGAAAACCACGGTCTACTGCTGTTGGAAATGAGGGAGATAAAAGTGGCGAGAGTGAATCAAAACAGTATTAAAGTTGCAGTGATCTGAAAAACACTAAAAACCTCCATACTTGGTGAATTCTGTGTTCTGGTTTGTCACTATAATCGACATCTTTCACATTACGTGTAGTCATTTGATCCATGTGAATATAAACATATTGATTAGTGCAGCTTTAACCCATAGCATAGGCAAATCAGAAAACAGTGATGCTTATTTGTAACAGTTTTGGAAGACAAACAAGCTGTTCTGTTGTTTATTTTGGAGAACGGTAACAGTCCCATTGTTTTTTCACATTAAAAAGACAATTATTGTAACAGTTTTTTTAAACTTGAAAACCTGTTGACAATGTTCCTGAGAATTGCATTTTTGTGTCAAAAAAAAACAATTGGGTTATTTTGCCCTAAAAATAAAGTCATTGTACTTATTTCTCTCTCTCCCCCATCCTCCTCCTCACCCCCTTTTTTTCCTCCCATCTCCTCCTCTGGTCTCTTCCCTCCTGCTTGGCAGCAGAGAGTAATGGGCGAGGTTATGAGTGTGTGGAGGCTTCAATTGCTTCAGAGGAATAATGACTCTGAACTAATGTTGATTAGAAAGAAAGAGGACGCAAACATAACGAGGGCTCGTTCTTCATTCCGCTTAATCACCCTCCTTATTTACCTCTCTGCCAGAGTGCTCAATCTCAGCTCAGCTTCAAGCAAGGGGCCGCGATGTGATGAGGAACACAAAAACCATCGGAGATATACACCCTCCAAGGTGCTCTGTGTAGAATTTTTAATAAAGAAAATATGTTACAACACATGTTTACATTAGCAAGACAAGATCAAGCATATTCTGTCAGCTGTTGTTGTCACATCCTATGTCCTAAAAATGTGCCGTGTCACCCTTTTGACTAGTTTTTTGATCAATTTTGGGGGTTACCTTTTGGCGGAGATTAGGTTTTTGTCATGGCTTCATTTCAATGTTTAATGTAAAAATCTCAAAATGAACCAATCACATGATGCATGTTGATTTACAGGTTCTCTTCCATTTCAGTGACGGGGATAAACTTGTTGGAAGAGAATTTTGCATCTGCCGCTCATTCCTGTCACAATCTTCAATCGGCATAATGAAGCTCAAACTGAGTTTTATTGGGGAAAAACAGGCCGTTTTTCTTCATTGTGCTGTGAAGCCATCACGCAGATTTCCCCCCAAATCTGACACAGACACGTAGACTGAGGCTGGTTGTCTTCCTCTCAGATTTGAGAAAGGCAGGGGGCGATTAGCTTAGCTTAGCATAAAGACTAGAAGCTCTTATCACTTGAATATGTGAGATTTGTTTGCTAATACAAGCTAGACTTTGCATCATAAGTAAAGTAAAAACATTCAGGGTCAAAGGGTTGGTTGTGTTTGATTTCAATTCTCTGAATCACAAACCTGGAGTCGACCTCAACCGTCAGCAATCGAGTTAAAATAGTGAAACCTGACGAACAAAAAAGGGAAGATGATGAAAATAGTTTTAAAACAATCTGAGCTCAGAGCACCGTACAGTTCAATCTCATTCCAATTCCCAAACGACGTGTACACAAAGCCCACGCCTCCTCTGCACTGACTTGTAATTTCACTCTACAAACGTTGTTTCATTCTCACTGCACCCCCACAATTACAGCATTCCTCCGCTTTCATCAAACTCTTCCTATTGTCCTTGGTGCACAACTGCTGTACTTCAAAGTACTTTAACCACCCTCCTCCTCCTCCTCCTATTCCTCCTCCATCTTCCCCACAATCCATTTTGTTTGGCTGCCAGTGTTCAGTAAAAGAACTTTCATGCTGCTTTCAGACATGCAGAAGATGCTGACACTAATTTATTGCAACAACACAAAGACCTGCTCGTTTCTTTGTTTTCAAATGCAGTAGAGGAACAGTGAGCGCAAATATGGAAACAAATATGATCTAAGCATAATAATTCTATGTTTTAGAAGCCTTGAAAGCATCTGTATGAGATCAACGGTGTCACAACATCTGCCATGTTGCCGTCATGGAAACAAATGAATGCGTGTGTGTGGAGGATGTGTGTGTTTGTGATGGACTGTTGTGATGCTGGGTGGAGGAGCAATTGAATAGGGCCGCCGGATCATTGCCAGAAGCGCAGTGCATTGTGGGTGATGGAGAGGAGGTGTTGGTGTGCGCAGTGACATCTGGACACACATGCAAACAAACATTTACCCACACACACACACACACACACACACACACACACACAGATTTATCTATCCTGTGATATTGTTGGTATTGAATAATTCAATGATTTTATCAGTCCCAACCACAACAAATGACTTAATTATGCTAATCTGAGCCAGAAACTCAGAGAGGTGTGTGTGTGTGTGTGTGTGTGTGTGTGTGTGTGTGTGTGTCAGCAGGATTGACAGGAGCCTACGGGCCTCAGCACCGAAACGCTGATCTGGAATTTCACATCCTTATCCCGAAAGCCTTAGGACACACACGCAAAAAACTTGTTCTTTCACTCTCTCTCACTCACACACACACACACACACACACACACACACACACACACTGCCCAAAGAGCCACTGGGCGATTAGCACTAACCCACCTAGAGTCTTTTGATTTGCATACCAAGTCAGATGGAATTCATATCAGTGTGCAGCAAGTGTGACACATATAGACACACAGAAGAGTATGCACAAGCAAAACAGCCACATACTTACACACAGGGAGTGTGTAAAGTGAACACAAAGCAGTTGTGAGTGTGTCGTTGGTTCCTCAGTGAGGTTATAATTCAGCATGATGGACTGTCTGTGTCTGCAGTGTATCACCTAGGGCAGCACACACACACACACACACACACACACACACACACACACACACACACACACACACAACATAAAGATGAACACCAGCCTGCTCCATGTTGACAAAATAAAAGGAACCCTACATGTCTTTAATAGCATTACGTCTTTCTTTGACGGCGATAGAGAGCTGACGTCACATCATAGTGCGAAAAGTTCAGCTGTTTGTTTCGTTTTGAGTCAACACTGATACCACTTACCTCAGACAGATGTTGCCAATAGCTGAAATTGGCTCACTTAAATTTTGACTTGTCAATCAAGAACTCACGAGGTGGAAAGGCCTGTAGGACAGCGTTTAGTCCATCACAGGCTCCAAAACACTCCATGGAAACCCAAATTATTTTACATTTGGCTTAACAAGACAAGGTGACTCACTTGCCTGTTAAACAGCAGATAAAATCTGCACTTCTGGATGTTTTTTGTTTTTTGTTTTTTTACCTTTACAGGGTAAAATTAAACAAGGCCATTGGTCAGGCAACAGCATAATGTCTTTAAGGATCTCTGACTATTGTAGAAAAGGGAATTTCTGCAGTACAAAAACACTGCAAAGAAGTTGGTCATCTCGCTGACTTCAGGAGCAGCATTTTATCCCTTTTCCTCCTCTCGGTTCTCTTCTGTCTCCTCGGTTTCCATCTGAATGGCAGTTAAGTTGTTTATTAATGCAGCTTGAGTCATTCATATGAGTCCAACTGTGAAAGTCTCTTCAAAAACACTTCAGTGGCATCATCATTATGTTCATACACTTTTCTCATCAACTACTGTAGTAGTTAACTTGAAAAAAATGAAAAAGAACCTTTATTAACCTCCAGTGATTGTGTCACTTTAAGAATATTTTTAATGCATTTGGTGCAAAATTAAACATTTACAAAAACACATTAAGAGAATTGTGAAGTCTTAGTTGTTTCTATGGAAATACAGGAACTCCCATTACTGGACCACACAATTTAATATTAATTAGATGACAATATATATCGATATCATAATAACTACATGGCACTGAGTGTGTAATATCTCCAAGGCTCATTATTTTCGATTAGTGTTTTATTTCAAATTAGTGTTCATGTAAAAATCAGACAAAATCAATTATACAAAAATACAGCTGAAAATTAAGTTCCATGTGCAGCTCAAACACTTAACATTTATCATTTTATAACTTAAAAAGTAATTAAGGTGCATTATCAGCAGCTCACTTGTCTTTTATCATAATTTTTTCTCACTTTCTTTTACCAGAAGCATTTTCTGAGATGTCAATATCACAAGAGGACAGCATACTGTAAAATAACAGAAAAATGCAAGATTTGAGTCTCTGATATTAAATTATCAAGGATTTGTTTTTGTCAGATTTAGCCATGAGGTTTGGCATTTTTTATCTTCCTCCACAAATTTAAAAGTTTCTATTTGACCATAAAAAAACAAACTAGTATGCTCTCTGCCTGTTTATATTGTTCTCCTGTCAAAGATCCAGCGTTCCCTCAGTCTAGTACATTGTATAGTCCAGAAGCACAGCCCAGACAGAAACATTACATTTGATGGAGGCCATGAACGGTTTTATGGAAAACAGCTGTGTTGAATCTGTTCCAGCTCTTTTTTTTTTTGCCTTTTTTCCACCTCATGAATGAAATTTCCCATGCTGCAATGCTCCAGGCTCTGGCACATCTAGGAGGTAGAGCGCTCTCTTTCTCTCTTTGTCTCTTTCTTTAATGCCTTCAAACACCTTATTGCCGCTCGTCAATTACTGACACACATTTTGGCAACAAACACACCATTAATTGAAACATTTAATTAGCATTAAAACCAGCAGTAATTAACACCTTTTCTCCAGCGCTCTCTGAGCTGGGCTCAAATTCTATTAAGGCTTTAAGCGGCTCACTATTTCCCTGCTCTGCACTGACTTTTTAGTATCATCCACAGATGTGTGTGTGGGAGTGTGTTTGTGTGTGCACACTCAGGGCCCCAGGTAAGGAGCCTCCGTGAGGAGTCGAGCACCAAGGCCAGGCCTGCTGGGTGCCCAGGGGAGAAGAAGAAGAAAGGCGGTTGAGGAGGGAGGCGAAGGGAAAAAAAAAAATGAGGGAGGAGGTCAAGATGGAAGGGGAGGGGAGCGCTCAAAAGAGGGATGAGGGCGAAATAAGGTGGGAGGCAAAGGAAAGACATGAATGAGGGAGGGAGGAGAGAAGGAGCGACAGAAGGATTAAAGGAGGAGGACTGGTGAGGGAGTGGGGGGGGTGAAAAGACAGTGAGAAAGAAATAATGGTGAAGCAAAGAAACTGCTTTAACACACACACACACACACACACACACAATGAGGATTAACCAACACTTGTGTGTGTGTGTGGCAGTGTGTTTTACATACAGTACGTGTTTGCACATACTTCTGTGTGTGTTTGTGTGTGTGAGGCCTACTTGGAGCCAAAGCAGGGGCCTGGATTAGTTGCGTTTGCCAGGGCTGGGGGGCAGGATTAGCAGGCCGGGCTGCTGTCTGACGCCGCTCTGCCACCACTAATGGCATTATTAATAGGCAGCTAAAAAATTCATTAAAAAATCTATTAAAAATAAATGTGTTTTACATAAGACTTTGCCCCAGGTAGAAGGGAGGAGGGAGGCGGTTGGTGAGATGGGTGCAGGAGGGAGAGAAGAGGGGAAAGACAGCACAGGCGATTGTTAGCTTTGAGGTCAGCCGAATATCAGAGTTCAGATGGTGGAGAGAAAAGCAGAGAGGAGTAAACACACCAACGCTCGTCTGACTGGAAACATGCTGGATGTGGGATAACGAGGCTAAACCAACAAGACCGACGTCGACTGAGCTGACGTCAAACGTCTGCAAGCCTCAGAGTGCATGTTAAACACATGTCTGCAGCAGCTGCTGCGCGCTGTCAGGCTTCCTGTCAATCACTGAGACGACCGATTGTTTAAAAAAAGAAAAGTGAGAATGAAATGTCCACTGAACATACAAATGAAGCTAATAAGGTCCAGATAGGGAATATAGACAGCACACGTCATTTTGATCAGGGAGATAACCCACACTTTTATATAAATAAATGACAGCTTTGGCATCTGCATGTTGCTTGGTTGCTTGTGAATTCAGAATTGATACTGATATTATTTGGACTAAATATGCATGCAATTATTCAGACTACAGTATAAACTGCCTATTAAAAAGGTCTGTATTTTGCTGTGCCCCAGAAATGTAAAACTCATTTCTTCAATGATCATTTTCTTAGGAAAGGTGTATCAGATGCTGAGTGTTTGCAGCAGCAAATATTTTGTTTGTATGCACAGTAATCAATACAGCTTCATACAATTTGTCAAAAACAAGACCATATATTTTTACAACTGCAGTATTTGCAATAGCAAATACATTTTGAAAGGGTTTATTTTTTCATATTTAACCAAATGGTTAATGTAGCAATGCATTTGGACTAAAATACATGTGAATACAACTGCGTTAAAAAAAAGGAGAAAATAAATTATTGGCACACTGGAGCTTACATTCACACAGTACGTTGCCCTAAATTATTATCTGTATCAAAGTATTTAAACTGATTACCCTCTTCAAATGAATGAAATGGTTGGGGATTAGTATCTGAGGGAGAGGCGAGGAGGTGAAAGGTGAGGAGGTTCTGCTTTGTGCGTGCCCTGGGGACATTTAACCAAATCAGATTAACAATAGCTGAGTCTATACACACACTCCACACATACATATATATAAAAGAGTGGGCGTAGGGGCCCATCAACACACCACAGCTGCCAGAGGAAAACTGTGATCTTTGCATTGTGCATTTTTCAGGAATAGTTTAATTTCACTCGCAATCACAACGATTACAGCTGTGCCGACCTTGACAACCCTTGAAATACGTATGTGTAGCACATTTTCTTTACTTCTACTTGAGTAAAGAATGAATTATGAATGTGATATGTCATTTGTATAATGTTGACTCCCATAGCCAGGGTCACTCTCAACAGGAATCCATTGGACATTTCACCTAATCTATGATGGAAAGGTTTCTTATGACAGGTCAAAAATTAATATTTGATGATGTTTTAACTTTTATGCTACTTTTTATAAATAAACAGTGAGTAGAATGACTTCAAAATTTATTATAATTGGATTTCATATGATCTGCAGTATATTTTACTTGGCATATCGAATGTTTTTACAAATGACGGCTCACTTGACTGCAGTAGATCAAACATGAGGGAAAAGTACAATGCATTGTGTTCTTAAAGAACATGAAAGAAAACACGTATGTATCTTTCAGGAACTTCGCCTCGCTCAGAGAACGTCCTTATCCTGTTTACACAACTTTAGGCGCAATGAAATTCAGACAATGGCTCACTTTCCCACGTTTTCGCACTCGGCGGCTCACGTTACAGCAGTGTTTACTCTCACTAATTACATAACCATGCCTATTGAGCAGTAGTACTATATCATCATACTTGATGCCCAGTTCAAAGTAAAAGTCAACGAACTGATCCATACTGGGGCGGTGCATTCGGAACAGCTGAGTGGAAGTAGAAATATGGCTAAGTGGAACTCCTAAGTGGAGTGGAAGAAGAAAAGTATTGCGAGATAACGCAAAACATATTGTGAAGTAACGCAAAACATATTGCGATAGAACACAATTGTTTTTTGCTGTGACCCTTTTGGGGGGGGGGGGACTCCGTAATAGCATGACAACTCAGCACAATATTTAATAGACAAACCTGAGCATAAACAACGATAAAGGGAGGCTTAATCGCCCCCAAACAAAAAAATGTCAGATCTGTTATGTTGCTGTTTTTCAGTCCAGTTTAAGTTTTGACAGCTTGTGGATAGTTATTTTCTGAAAAGCAGTGGTGAACTCTTTACAGTCTCTTCCCCACATTGTTGACAACTTGACACGCACATGTTGCACAGGGTTGCCAAGCAGGGTTTGCTCAAAAGGAATAGGATTTATTGACATGTTGATTGAAAGCGATTTCACTAAAACAATGGGAGAAACACCAGCGTTATGGGGGAGCTGACTCACCTGCCTCCAGACCTTTTGAATAGCCACCCACATTAGATTTTTTAGCCATGAAATAGGTCTGGGGTTGTGATCACAGACACAGTTTCCACAGTTGGGACAACAACTGTGTCACTCAGAGTTTGATGATCTTATCTTCCAGACATTGATGGAAGATACATCAGTCATTCTGTTTGTTTTTAGGGTAAAACAGATAACAGCTAACCCCAAAAACAACATCAGAATCAATAATTAAGTGAAAACTAAACAGCAATTCAGTCCCATTATCAGGATAATGAGCATCATGAAGTCAGAACTTAAATCTCTCCGATGCAGCTGGAGTCTTTCTGACCTGTGATACTAAATTTCACAGATATTTTGCAAGTTTTGGGCTAGAATTTAACTTGGCCTCCTGCTCCCACATCGTCCATCAAATGCTTGTTGGGTAGATATCATGAGGTGATTAAGAGTACGTCAGCAAAGGGAATCTGAATCAGAGCCGGAAAAAAGTAAAACGCAACTTACCGAATTTGGGCGAGGAAGGGCAGAAAGTAAGAGGCAGGAAAGAGCACCTCCCGCTGCGCAGAGAAAAAGACAGCAGAAAGTCAGCAACATTCACACTCAAAGCAAACATCAAACATCATCAAACACACAGAATGAGACACTTTGATCTCCCAGGCTCCACAGGAAGCCAGCATCTTTAGAAAATCCTCCAAATGTAAATTAATTTACTACAGAAAGAGATCCCGAGGCGCTGGTGTGCAACTGAACAGCAGACATCAGAGGGTTAAAACCCAAACTCTGCAGCTCAGCCCACAGAGACAGTTCAGCCCTGGTGAGTTTCTCTCAACTCTGAGCCATGCATGTAGTCCCCCCCCCCCCCCCCCTCACACCAACAGCCAGATTAACACGCATGACAGAATTTGACATACACGGGGAATCTGTTTGTGTTGGCATCTCAGCTCATCATTACCCATGATTTTTTTTTTCCCTTAGCTTTTTTCTGGCCTTTTCTGAGCCCTGAACGTTGGATGGGAATTTAGGATGTGTAAGCAAGCAGGACATTTTCTGCAGGCTTTTAGCTGACGCTTCGGTTACACACTGCTGGAGCCTCTCATCCACCTCAAGGTGTTAAGTGTTTTTTTAATGCAACATAGAGAGATTTGTCAGGATTTTTGCAGCCATGAAAGAGAGTCCTACATGGAGCATGAAACGTGAGTGAGCAGTTGGGCCATGAGCAGGCATGCCGGCTGCCTAATGTTTGATGGCACACTTCAGCACACTTCTTTCCATTTTTGGGAGGGTGGCAACCAATATTAAACCTGGATTCACTGATATGTTTTTGGGCCACTTTGGCGCAGCGGACAAAGCTGTAAACACTCAGCAGGGAGCATTCAGTGGGTTCATTGTAAAGTTTGGAGCCATAAAATCCAAACAGTGAGCTAAAAGAAGCTAATATAGGCCTGAGGGGAAACTACAGAGTTGGCTGATAATTCTTTGAGCGTTTGTCTCAACTTTTGTTAGGATAAAAACATTCATTTCTGCAGCAAACACTTTCCTTTCTGTTTTCTTTGCAGTTACAAAGCTCACATTTATCCACTACCTGTTGTTCATGATCTATAATGTTGCTATGCTAAGCACTGCTATCACACTTGCAATATAGAGAACCTCCACCTTGTTACTCACCTGCTTTCAAATAGTCAGACAAATGGGTTTGTAGTGGATCACATGTGTTGTATATAGGCTACTTCCTGGTTACACCATGTTTAAAGAGCAACTGGGGGAGGATGTGAAGTGTGTTTTACACAAAATGTGTTGTCCTGAAGTTGGTGGTTACGTCGATGTTTGGATCTGCAATAAGTTAGTGATTTGTGGTCAAAGCTGTTTAAATTACAAATATTTATTTTGCCAAAATTGTGTTTCCCTGTCTGCCCTGAGCCTCCCCCCCCCCCCCCCCCCCCCCCCACACTCCCCCCACAGGTGGTTTAGTCCACTCAGGTAGTTACCAGGAGGGTAATAAAGGGTGTTCCTTCATACCCTTCCTGTCATAGTACTGAACATGTTGATATAAGAAATAACCGCCTAGGGCCAGCGTCGCACTTTAATGCCAAAGTTCAGAACTTCTTAGAAAAGCAAGTGCTGTATGAGGAATTAACCAATTTGTGAGTGTTTTCTGTTTCTTTTAAGAATTAGTTTTCTTTCGAATAGAATTCCAACTTGGAAGAGCAATTTTAAATAGTTTGTTCTCTAGTGGCCTTTACCCCAATCTAAAATTAAAAATGTCTTGTTATTGAATGTGTAGCGCACCTTTTATTTACAGTTTGTTAGAAATTCATTAGAAAAAGAAGAGCTAATCTTTGCCCGAGGCTCCTCACTCAAGTAGAGGCCAACAGGACACACGGACGAGAAAAATACACCTGAACTCAGTGTGACCAGGTGGTGAGTCTGTAAACGATGTACATGCATGCGGCATACTAGTAAGTAAAGTCAATTTGTTATAGACCGATGGATAAAGGGCTGTTACAAGGAAAAAAGTTTCAGTTAATGCTAATATTGAATATGTAAAAATTACACAAAGCGAAGATTTGTCCAGTGACACGGTTAAAAAGGTTTCGCCTTAATATAAGCACAAGATAAACAAAAAAAAAGTTTTTAAAGTTGAAAATACCAGAAAAATCTTTAAAGCTCTGATTTTGTAAAACATTTCAGGCAGCAGCTGTGGGCAGTTATCGATATTGTTTCATCTCTCATTTTGGCTTTGAACTTACTGGGTTATCCACATCTATTCATCAAAATGTTTGTTGGGTTTTATTGTTTGTAGTATATTGCTGGTAGTGATGTCTTAGGATGGGAGCCAACCTGCACATGTTGATGTCTTTTGTTATATAACTGAATAATTCTTAAATTTACAATATATATAAATAAAATAATAAGAAAGCAAATCGCTGGAGTTAATTGGACAAAACCAAGCACCTTGTAGAAGACTGTATCAGTAAACGATCAGTAAATAGATACAATTTTCTTTTTTAATGGTATTCACGTGTATCGGGAACCAACAGGAAGTCACCAGGCTAGATATCAGATATCAGTCAGAAAAGCAGATCCAGCCTACAAAATGTATCAAGCATTCAGAAACAGTAAATCTTGCGTCAACTACTGGTGAACAGGTGCAAGATGTCTCGCTCAAAAGTAGCTACATGCAAGGTGAGAGAAAAATGCTCATACCATGATGTACTGTTGTTGTTTGGTGATTTTGTGGGTGTGTTTCTGTGTGTATTTGTGTGTGTGTGTGTGTGTGTGTGTGTGTGTGTGTGTGCATGCACCTGCAAGGGTGTCCATGCATTACATAATATGGCTCTTAAAAGTCTAACGCCGCCTGAGGTCGAAAAACTATTTTATGTGTGTGTGTAAACTGCTGAATCATTGTTAAGGCTTCAGCCCAAAGGAGTCCCTACGACCTCTAAACCCTCTTTGACATGTGATGAAGTTCTGTTCAGTCATAAAGACTAGAAGACCTTGGGTCTTGGGGAATTTTTTTAGATATGCTGGATAGAAACCGGATTCTGTTTCGATCAGATAGCTAAGGAGAGCCTACATGCCCCTCTTTGTGACCTTTCTTTTTTCTTGACTTTGCCGCTGGTGCCAGTACTTTAATTAATAAATTCATTAAGACAATGAATCATCAAAATGTAGAAAGTACAAGTTTATTTATCTCCGCCCGCTTGGATCTTCTCCTCTGACTGGTTGACCACCCGTGCTTTCGGATGATCGCCAGAGCTGCTACATCACGAGTTACACAGAACAGGTGAAACAAGAAGAGGAAACAAATGAGATCAGAGTCACAGACAAAACAGCATCACTTCATGTCACATCACATCCAGCAGTGAAGAACGCTCGGCATGCTGTCTAAACATCTGTCCTTCAGGTTACGGTCAGGCGTGAGCTTATCCTCTGCTGACTGACATGCTTGTCTTTGCCCTGTCAGTGTGGAATAGCTGGTAAACGTGAGAGCAGGACTCGGTCTCTCTCTCTCTCTCTCCTAATACCTCTCCTTCACACTGAGAGACACGCCGCGGCCTCTCGGTCCCTCCAACCTGCCTCGAGGTCCTATAATCTTTTTACAATGTGTTGAAACAGAGCAATAAATCTGTTAGCTTACAATCTAATTTCCCTGGCCTTTTCCAGAAATCCTCATAAACTTTTGGCGCCCCCATTAACGGCCCTATTGAATCAGAGCGCTTAATCTGCTTCCAGGTGAGGGGTCAGAAAATGAATGCTTTGAGATCCATCACGCTGACGGGAGCAGAGAAAACTGGGCGAGGGAGAGCGCTGGGGAAAAGGGCAGCATCTCTTCCTCATAGGTCAATAGCAGCCAAGAGAGTCAGTCATTCACTTTTTCCCTCAGCGCTGCTCTCATTTTCCATTTAATATGGACATCCAATTAATGTGAGCACGTCTGGGGCGGCCCGAATCCCGGTGAATTATGGCCCATCATCCCCCCAGTTATGGCTCAGAGAGGAGGAAAAGGAAAAGGAAGGGAAGGAGGAAAAGGCAGAAAATGAGTGAGAAGAGGAGAGAAAAAAGACAGGTAAGGAAAGGAAACAAGGAGAGGAGCATAATGAGAAGAGGGGAAACAAGTAGAGGAGAGGAAATGGACAGGATGAAAGGTTTGAGGAAAGGAGAAGATGAGAGAGATGAATACAGAGAGTGGAGGAGAGAAAGGGAGTGGAATGAGAAACAAGGAAAGGTAATGACAAAAGGAACAGGGAGTGTAAAAAAAGATGAGAAAAGAGGGAAATAAAAGAAAAAGAAACAAGGAAAGAATGATGAGCAGGAAACACAAGTAAAGAGCAGAGGAACTGAAACAAGGAAAGAAAATGAAAGGAAATAAGGAAAGAAGGGGAAATGAAAAGGAAAGAACACAAGGATAGGAAATGAGAAGGAATGAAAAACAAAGAGCACAAAGAGAAACAAGGTGAAATGAGAGAAAATAAAAGGAATCAAAGAGATGAAATGAGAAACAAGGAAAGGAGTAATGAGGAGAGGAGAGGAGATACAAGTAAAGGAAAGGACATGAATGGTGGATAGGAGAATGAAAAGAAAAGGAAACGAGGAGAGGAGGAGAGGAAGAGAGGATAGGAGCCTTTCCAGAATTAGAGATAATTGATTGGTTGTTGGGGCAGCAATGGCTACGTCTGATTGGCTGCTAGGAGGAAGAGCCAGATTAGATTTTGAAGTGGAGCGACAGACACCTGAGCTGTGTGTGTGTGTGTGTGTGTGTGTGTGTGTGTGTGGGTGTGTGTGTGGGTGTGTGTGTGTGTGTGTGTGTGTGGGTGTGTGTGTGTGTGTGTGTGTGCAAACAGCATTACACCAGGGTCTGTGATATTAAACCTGGACAGCAGCACCTTATTGTCGCAGCAACAGGGATTTGTCATTGTACCTCATTATCCAATTAGCACCATGTGGGCCCGCGGCCAAACACAAACACACACACACACACACACATTCACACACACTGGACCTTCGTGTGTGGGTGTGTGTGTGGGTGTGGGTGTGTGTGTGTGTGTGTGTGTGTGTGTGTGTGTGTGTGAGCTAACATGTTGGTTTCAACAAAGTTAAAATAAGAAATGTTGGAGGAAACTTTCAGCTCTGCTGCCAGCTGCAGATACATTAAACTTCATTTTAAATCCAAGACACAGAAAAAAAGAGACTCCTGGTCATTAAAAGGATTGTTAATTATTTTAAAGCTGGTTTGTTGTTAAAATTACAAGACCTTAATCTGCTCATCATCTTCACAGTCTGACTGAATTCTCCAGGTTATTTCTTTCTAAACCTATCTCACCAGGGAAATACACCCACCTTCAAAAACACACAAAACTATAACCTGCACACCAGGGGCCTGCTCCAGGATTTCACTTCACTGAGTTTGCCGAGTAAAGCCTGGATTCATGTTGCAGATTTGGAGGGATTACATAGATTTTTAGGTTCAAAATGATCAGAATAACAGACTCAAACATGTGTACATACTTCACTTATACACTGGTAATGCTTTGATTAACTCTGACAGTGAATAAATTAGACAGAGAATGTGATAATAGTTGCTAAACATGATTTTCTTAAGGAAAAGGTCAGTGATCACTGTTCAAAACTGTATAATAATAACCCACAACATTTACACAAGCAGCTGTGTTAGTTAGTTTCCATGAGCTGTTCTTGGTATGTGGAGAATCTCTTACAATGAAAAAGTAAGATGTGATGTGTTTTCTGATAGTTTGGAATAAAACATGTAGCAGGAGTGGTTTAAGAAGTTTTATGGAAGGATTTTTTTCCATTGTGAATATTTGTCTCTGTTGGAATCAATTGTTACTGACACTCAAGCTACTGTTCTTCATGCCGAAGGGGAAGTACAAGCTTTTTCTAACCACCTGTCAAGTCCACAGGAACCCTTCGTTTGATACCTAAAAGATAAACTTAAAGCCAGTGAATCAACTTTGTTTGAGATTATAGTTAAGATAAAAGAACAATACTTCCTTTTACGACAATTAAAACGACTTAGTGCTTATTCACATATTGTCTTTTCCTTGTAGCACATATTTGCACTTTTACAGATCATCCTCATTTCCCAAAATTGTAGGAGACCCTGTCGGACTGGTTTTGCAGTCGTAGCAAGAGACTGACCGAGTATCCACTGATTGTTTTCAAGCCTTAACGGACATCAGCAAATACAAAATCACACTGAAAGCACAGAGCGTGTCCTCCCAGCAGCTTGGCACGCAGGGCTCAAAGTGGACGGATTGAAACCTTAAGTGGCGAACAGAGAATGAATGAAAAGAAAACAAACTAATAAAGAGCATATCAAAACATGGGTCATCCCTGTATTTCCCCAGATTTGGAAACGTTTCAAACTAAATGAAAAAAAATGTGCATTTCATTAAATGCTAATATCTGAGAGGAGCTCTGCAGACTCTCTCTCTCTGATTGTGTCTCCGCTCACAAATAGATCTCTCCCTGATTTTGGAGGAAAATACGGGAGTTATTGCAAGGATACACAAAGTATTCCAGTGCAGAGCCCTCTAAATCCTGATGTCAGATGTTTTATTATTAAAACTCCGAAAACATTCAGTCCACTCTTTGCGGTTCTCAGAGACTGGGATGAAGAGAGAGACGGGACAGGCTGGAGTCATTCGTAATGCCAGATACAACAGACACGTATCTTAACTGATCATCTAACACCGATGGACATGAACACTCAAAAGACAATCACTGATAAAAATGTTTACATCAATGAAATGCTTTGTATTACTTTTTAACAACCTTTTGGCCTTTTTGTCTTCATTTGACACACAGCACAGAGGCAGACAGGAAATAAGGGAAGAGAGGGGGATGAGTTCCCTGGCTTTCCGGACATTGCTGCAATGTGGTATGCATCTTACATCACTACTGGCTTACACATCATTTTAAAAATTGCAGAACGTCCAGTAAAAATTCCAGCAGGTTGGATGTTATTGTACTAGTTGTGGCAAGAAGTGGATGCAGTACAAATTAGCACTATATAATATTATATCCACCACTGTCATTGTAGAAGCTCTGAATGCAACGGCTCCACTGGAAATGGTTTTAAAGAATAATCGTTCTTATTGTCAACAAAGACCAAAACTAACAGTGAATTGATCACACTAACAAGTATTATCTGTGTAGCCAGGGCTTGATTTATTTTATTCCTCTGTGCCAGAGATCTCCATTGTTTGATCCAAAACTATTAAAAACACATTAGTGAGCTACACTGTTGCACTGGGAGACATGTTCCTTCATTATCTTGAACACACACACTGTAGTTTATTCTGACTCCGTCTCAAATGGATGTTAAACACTCACTAGAGGATTAAATGTGTATTAATCCACGGCTGAAAAAAGTCCCAAACAAATGCACTGTTAATCATTTCAGGAACTTTTGCTACATTATTTTTAATAGCAACAACAATTAAAAAATATCTTCCAGTGCTTCTTTAAACTGTCTACTTCACTTTAAGAGCATTAATTACAAAATGGGTTGGATCCAGATCTACCTGCAGGATATGAAATACAGTTCAGCAATGTGACAGACTCATAAGGGATTACTGTGGTCGTAAATTTGAATGTTCATAAGGGCGGCCGGCTGGGGCCTTTCTATGTGCAGTTTGCATGTACTCCCTGTGCCTGCGTGGGTTTTCTCCCGGTGCTCCTGTTTCCTCCCACAGACCAGAAACATGCAGGTTAGGCTGACTGGCGACTCGAAATTGCCCCTAGGTGTGAATGTGAGTGTGAATGATTGTCTGTCTGTCTCTGTGAACGTGTCCAGGGTTTACCCCGCCTCTCACCGATGTCAGCTGGGATCGGCCTCAGCCCCCTAAAGGATAAGCGGGCGTAGCTTATGGATGGATCTTCATGTAGACTTCCAGATAACTGCTTTTGAGAGCTGCGTTCAGATTGTTTAAAAGCCATCTGAGCTTGTATTTCTTTGCCTCATTAGATTCTAAAGCTTCTTCCAGCTGAGCTCCGGTAGCTGTGATCCCTACAGTGAAGGTGGTAAATACTGGGTTATGCTCACCTCAAGGTAGAGAAAGTACTAAATGTCTCTTACAGAGAGCCACGTGCCATTTCAATCAACTGCACACGAGATATTCAAGAAACCAAACTGTGTACAAATCCTCCAAACTCAAAGGATTTCATACTTCCTACATATTGAAGTTGTGTCATGTTCATTGCATCAAAAGCTCCGGCTATGAGCTGTGTCCGTTAGCATCATAAAACATTGGTACTTTTAATACATTTAAAGTTCTGAGTTTTCTAACTGTCATTAGAAAGAAAAAGAAAAGACAGATGAAGAATAAATAAATAACAGCCATTTACTGCAAAAAATAGCATTAAAAATAACTTTTTCTGCACAGGAGGAGGCCTTGGAGGAAACGGGATGGAACTACAGTTGAGACTGTGTGTGTGTGTGGGTGTGTGTGTGTTGTCAGTGTGTATCTGCACTGCATCGTATCTGTGTTTTTAAAGGCCTAATGTTTCCTGACATCTCACAGTTAAAGTATCATAGAGGCAGAATGATCGCCCCTGGCTAGCGGGAAAGAGACTGCCTGAGGCCTTTCGCTCTGGGCAAGAGTGTGTGTGTGTGTGTGTGTGTGTGTGTGTGTGTGTGTGTGTGTGTGTGTGTGTGTGTGTCTAAGTCAGTGTGTGTGAGTGTGTAGTGAAGCAACCTTTCAACATGCAATATTCTCGGTGTCATCAGCTTAAACAGCTAAACACGGTGTTCAAGGGAGAGGGGAGGAGGAAGACAGGAGGAGGGATGGTAGAAAGAGAGACGGAGAAGAGAAACTCTCACGGCCAACACACAACCTTACAACCTGGCTGCGCGCCGGACTCCTCTTTTAATGAAGGAGGAAATGAAGACGAGGGATGAAGGAAGAAGAAGAAAGAGGAGGAAAATCCTTGTGTTAAGTCGACTCTTATTATCTCATTATGTTCCCTCTAGTTTCCCCTATCACACTCTCTTTTTTAGTGTGTGTGTGTGTGTGTGTGTGTGTGTGTGTGTGTGTGTGTGTGTGCGCCTGCAAAGTGTGCTGCGATCTCCATTAGCAGCGACGCCACGAGAGAGAGCTGTTTGTTGTCGTTCTTGAAATAATCAAGCGGATTTATAATATTCAGCACTAAATTATTCAAGTGTTTAAGGCTCAGAAGTTTGAGCAAATTGCTGTTTTTTTTTTTTGTTTTTTTTTCATGCCTTTCCTCCTGATTTAAGTGCAGGAAGCAGAGTGGTAACAATGTGCACCGCCGGGCCTGAAACTATCTACTGTAGGCCTGGACTTGAGGTCTGATCTCCTCTTGTTAACACATCCATTATTCCCCCTTTAGTGTTCTTTAAGGGTTAAGATCTCCAGCTCCTATAAACAAGCAATTAACACCAGACCTGAACCCAACTGGTGTTATTCTACAGATAGTCATAATGCAATTAGTGCTTTAAAAAAAATCAGGCTCTTTAATATTCTTAATGTCAATGTAGGTAAAAGCTGACAGTGTGGCTAATAGAAACACAAAGCAATACCTTACAGATGTGTTATTAGGACACAGCTGCAGTGGTTTTTGGCCTGTAGCTGCCAGCGTGCAGGAGAAAGTGAGAGAGGAAGGAAGGGTCAGGGTACAGTGGTGTATAATGGTGTCTAGTGTGAGTCCACACAACAGATGAAGTCATTTCACACTCGTCTGTGAATGAAATGAGAGCTCGGCGATACCATCTCCCCCTCACGCCCGCTCTCTGCCAGCAGAGCTTTTGATCTTCCCGAGCGGCGCTGAAATGATCTTCTGTCCGAGTTTTTTTACAGCGAATCAGTGACGGACAATTCTCTCCCTCTGTCCCCATTTTCTGTCTCGTTCTGAAAAGCCGCTGAGCCAAGAGTTCAAAGCTGCAGCCCAGATGAGATGAGCACCACTCGCGAGGAATTACATTAGTGTCTGACTGTCCCATGTGGCGGCACGCAATGCATCAGAAAGAGAAGAGAATATTTTCATGTGTTGAAGATGACTGTGTGGTGCTGTAAAGGGGTGAGAGGATGTCACTACAACACCTAAATTCCTGTGGCATTAACCTGCATCCTGATTCACGACTGGATTGTGATCAGGTGGAGCAAAAATAAGTCTTTGCAGGTAAACAAAGACTCGTGTGTGTGTGTGTGTGTGTGTGTGTGTGAGAAACCGCAAATCTTTGAACTCACCAGGATCTCCAGTTATTTCTTTTGTTTTGCTGTAAATCCCTCTCCTTTCTTTCTTGTCTCCTGAATTTTTGTTCGAGTTGAAATATTATCCACTCACGCGGATGCATCTCTGCCTCAATTCATGCCAAGCAGGCGAACTTGCAATTTTCTTGCATCTGCTCATATGTTTGAAATGACTTCAGATAAAAATCACTTAACTTTAAAATGCCCTTTGTGTTCTGTCTTTAAGATGAATCTTAAACTTCCAGTAGTTAATTTTTTGGCCACTTGGAGGCAGCAGAAACAAGCTGTGAACACATAACTGACATATCGTCACCTTTTAAGATGATATGGCGACTTGTTAGAAAGCAGTTCATTTATAATGAATGCAAGTCCAATATTCACTCTCCTTTTTAGCTCTGTTTTAGTCTCCACCAACTACAGAGAGAAATCCCCAATGGGTTTTAGATTTTGTTCACTGAAAATAGCTGCATGTAGAGTTTAGGGGAACTGCAGAGTTCAGTGATAGTTGTCTGTGGGTTCATCACATTGTTATTCTGAAAATATTGACTATAGCGGTTTTAGTCTGACCTGGTTAATTGGGAGGTTTGTTTAAAACCTGTATGATCATCTTTATGTGTTTCTTGCACCTGTTTGACTTTTCTTAGTTGTTGCTCTTTTCTTAGATCTGTGTAACAAAGGCCAAAATAAAAAAAATTTGAATGCAAACTGGAATTTTTCATTAAATGTATAAGTTAGTGAGTCAATGTAAAGTCCTGACAATGGGGGAAAGAACGGACAATCCGATGTCTTTTAAAAAAGTACAATAGAAGTATAACCTTCTGTGTGTCCCAACAAATTAACTCCCTCACACCATCTTTCTGTCTAACATCCACACACACACACACACACACACACACACACACACACACACTTCCTGTGCTCATGTGGAGTGAAAGCAACATGCAGGGAGGGAGAGTTGAGCCATGAATCATGACTATTATCATTAGGTTAAGCACCAACCAACCCCAAAGGCAGTGAAAGCCTCTGTGGAGAAACGGCACTCTAAATGAGTCTGATTATTATTATTGTCCTCAAAATGAGAGTGATTAGTATTGATGTCTAAATGAGCGCTGAGGTTATTATTGCCCTGATTATTATTATTATTATTATTGTGGCAGCGTTATGAGAAGCAGGCAGCCTCGCTCATCTTCGCTTCATTCACTTTTAATTCCACAGGCTGCCTCTTTTACAGACAGCAGCGCCACATGGCTGCTGTGACACACACACATATACACACATGCATACAAATCTAATGAAATCCTGTAGAACAGTTACACGTTCATGTTTACACACTGGTAAATATGCAAAAAAGTTGCATTCATAGGTACACATGCACAAATATAAAGATCATGCAGCTCACACACACACTTTTATGCACATATGCACCGAAATACCGGCATGAACCCGCACTAACCTGGAGGAAGGCTGCACGCCGCGAAGCAGCACTGTCTGATGGAGCAGATGGAGGCAATTCCCTGCCTTCCCCGAAACAGAATAAATAAATCATCATTACATCTGGACAGATAACAGATCTGAGGAACCAGCTGAAAGCAACGTCGCGTATGTTAATTCAGTTAACATGATCGACGTGAGGGGCCCGTCATCCCCACCGTGTTGTTTTTGGAGCTAATCGTTGCTGCTAATCGGTGAGTAAACATGGCTGCTTTGGTCTGTTTCTGTGCTGTAAACGTGTTGCTCTAGTTTATTGTTATAAAAAAACATAAGTATGAGTAAAATCTTTAACATTTTGCTAATTTTTGTGCCTTAATATTCATTTTAAATGGTGAATTTTGAGTTAAGAATTGGGTCTAGAGTTTAGAATTAGGCCTCTCTGTGTACATGTATGTGCATGTGTGTAATGTGTCTGTATGTGTGTAATGTGTGTGTACGTTGGTGTCAGGACAGCTGTCAGATCACTGCGCTGATTGGCCAATATGACAGGCATCAAAAAGCGCCGTGGGAGGAGAAAGGAGGAGGCGGGCTGCCCAGCTGTCAATCACTGCCAGTCACAAGTCCAGCTCAGCCAGCAAAGCATCACCTGGGCCCACACACACAAACACACACAGACAGACATACACACACACACTCACACAACCTTTTAAGCCCACATGTACAAACGTAATCCATAAATCTCTGTGCATACAGTCTGAAACCCATAATACCACATACACAAAAAAAAAGGCACATTTTACTCCTTTGCACACACATTGACTGACACTATATAATTCTCACACACACACACACACAGTCGTCAGTCTTAACACAGCCAGGCATTCAGGTTGACAGAGTAATTATGACGTCCCACTCTGAAGGAGCCCTGGGCCTAAAGGTGAGAGTTATCGATCCCACACAGGAGGAAATTTATCAATGTCCAAACGCTCAGGTCTGACAGGAACCCAATCCACTTAGAGCGCAATGTTCAAACTGTTCAGGTTCGGCTCAGAAAACTCACCGTTCACTGGAGGAGCGGCCAGCTGGGATGAAGGCCCAGGTGATGGGTTGGGGGGGTCAGAGGGTAACAGATTCAGACACTGTAATACAAGAGTTAGTCTACTTTGTGGTTTTCTGTTTTTTGGTCAGCAAGTCCTCCAAATTAAACTATAAAATACGTTGTTTGTCCTCTAGAAAGACACAAAGAAGCATTTTCTGATCTAACGCCCCTGTCTGCAGGATGACATCATTTGTCTGTGCCTTCCAAAACCGTTACAAATCACTGTTGAACAGAAAATCTGTTTCATGCTGTGACAGTGCTGGGGTTAAGGTTTGGTTAGGTTTAGGCACAAAAACAAATTGGTTCGGTTTGGAGGAAGATAGAAAAACAAAGCTTTGCTTTTGTGTCCTCAAAGTAAAAAAATACACACACTGCCATTTCATTCCCAATCTCCTTGACATGGCATTGATATTGTCACGTCCATTTGTTGTCTTTTTGTGAATATGTTTGCACCTGGTAAGAAACAATGGGTGTGCACGTGCCTGCCAATGATTTCCTCCTTAAAGTCATGGGAAATGTCACTGCTTCTGGACATTATTGGACGTTATTCATCGTGAAATTGTTTTAACATAATTATTGCAAAATCAAGGCAAATAAACATTAACACTAGTGCAGAAACATATGTAAAGTCTATCAGGGGGCTATAGTATTTGGGTAATTATTCAAACATAAAAATCATCACCAATAACAACACAAATCCAAATGTGGTATACAATGTGGATGTATTTTTCGCCACACTTTCTCGCTGACGTTTTAGTTGGCGGGCCTTTCTCATGACAATGTCATTTTGAAAGCAGTCTTCTGACAGAAATATTGACTAAACTACTATAAATGGGGGGAACTATCTGTTTCTTTATGATCCAGAAAATTGCTAAAATGGTTTCAAGGAAATAAATAACCCATTTTGAATCATTTCTGATGTGGCGTGAAAATATAGCACTTCTTATCTTCATGCATATAGCAGAGGAAATAAAAATACCTGGGCCAAGTCTGTACATCAGAACATCATGGAACATGGCATTATAATAATAACAGAATGGCCATTGCCTAATTTTTACAGTTTTCAAAAAAGGAAAAACTAACGTTTTTCAAGCTTATTGTCATGATAAATTTGAAGTTATAGTCTAAAAATGACTTGTAGTGATACAGTGAAATCCTTTATACCAGCACCCATCTTCAGCAATACACAAAGAAGAAACAAAACATTCAAACAACCACTGATTCTACATTATGGCATTGATTTAATGGTGTTAATTATTATACTGTAAATGACTGTAATCGAGATGAATGTAGTTATTTTCTTACATGCAAAAACCTGAAAAAGTGTTCCTGGGCTTTACTAACCATATGCATACATCTATATTCTGAAACATAGAAGCTGTTCTGGAGCTTTTGATCATATCATGATTTTTATCAGCAGACGGAGAAAACTGCAGCTTCTACATTAACACATGTTGTATGGCATCGTAACTGTTAGTCCCTAATGCATGATATCCACACACACTCTCAATATGCCATCTTTTCACCTTTTCAGATGTAATCTCTGCGGTCTAAAACATCTAGCCTATGCTGCTCAGCCCTCCCTGTCCATTTTCATAGTTCAACTGTCTTAAAGCTTGAGATGGGATATCGAATATATCATGTAAATAAACAATGCTAGGAATGTGGACGTTCTCTGCTTTAAGTTATGCAGTAGAAGTTCTTGAGTTGGGTTATCATCCACAGAAAAGCTGCAGACCAAGGAAACCAATTAGCAACACCATAACACTGTAAGGTTCGTTGTGTAACCTGAATATTGACATATTTACGTTTATGTCAAGCATTCCCTAAAATATCGGCCCTCTGCTTGTGTGTCTGTGGTTTCAGCGAGGTACAGTACACTCCCTGGCTCTGAAATACGAGAGAGTATTACTCCTGGATCATCAAACTTTTAGTAAAACCTTACTTTTAGTAAAACCTTAATCAGTTGTGTCTCATTTTCTCATCACATTCCAGGTCCCAATTAACTTACATACTATAATACCTATGATATCACACTGTTCCTGTCGTACATTTGGTGTTTTATCATCCTCAAATCCATCCAACCTCACCTTATTGTGTCTTAGAAAACATAATTTTAAGTTTAAGTGGAACGTCTGCTGTTAAATTATCAAGGGCAGTGATGTTTATTTAGCGTTAATCACAGATTACATTTCTATTTTAATTAATTCAATTTAAAATCTTTTCTTTCCTCTGTGTGTTGCCCACAGTCTGAGCTCTGGCTCTGCTGTGTCTCGTCTTATACTGAAAGCTTGTGTCAAAATATTTGGACGTCTTTCAGAAACTCCCTGCACTCATGTTGGTCGGAGTCAGTAACATTTATCCTTGACTGACAGATCAAGGCATTAAAGTGTGGCTTACCGCTGCTTGAGAAGCAAAGATTTTTGTACCAAGCTTGTAACAGAGTGGGATTCTTTCTACAGTAATACTCTCTCGTATTTCAGAGCCAGGGAGTGTACTGTACCTCGCTGAAACCACAGACACACAAGCAGTGGGCCGATATTTTAGGGAATGCTTGACATAAACGTAAATATGTCAATATTCAGGTTACACAACGAACCTTACAGTGTTATGGTGTTGCTAATTGGTTTCCTTGGTCTGCAGCTTTTCTGTGGATGATAACCCAACTCAAGAACTTCTACTGCATAACTTAAAGCAGAGAACGTCCACATTCCTAGCATTGTTTATTTACATGATATATTCGATATCCCATCTCAAGCTTTAAGACAGTTGAACTATGAAAATGGACATCTGAAAAGGTGAAAAGATGGCATATTGAGAGTGTGTGTGGATATCATGCATTAGGGACTAACAGTTACGATGCCATACAACATGTGTTAATGTAGAAGCTGCAGTTTTCTCCGTCTGCTGATAAAAATCATGATATGATCAAAAGCTCCAGAACAGCTTTTATGTTTCAGAATATAGATGTATGCATATGGTTAGTAAAGCCCAGGAACACTTTTTCAGGTTTTTGCATGTAAGAAAATAACTACATTCATCTCGATTACAGTCATTTACAGTATAATAATTAACACCATTAAATCAATGCCATAATGTAGAATCAGTGGTTGTTTGAATGTTTTGTTTCTTCTTTGTGTATTGCTGAAGATGGGTGCTGGTATAAAGGATTTCACTGTATCACTACAAGTCATTTTTAGACTATAACTTCAAATTTATCATGACAATAAGCTTGAAAAACGTTAGCTTTTCCTTTTTTGAAAACTGTAAAAATTAGGCAATGGCCATTCTGTTGTATTATTATAATGACACGTTCCATGATGTTCTGATGTACAGACTTGGCCCAGGTATTTTTATTTCCTCTGCTATATGCATGAAGATAAGAAGTGCTATATTTTCACGCCACATCAGAAATGATTCAAAATGGGTTATTTATTTCCTTGAAACCATTTTAGCAATTTTCTGGATCATAAAGAAACAGATAGTTCCCCCCATTTATAGTAGTTTAGTCAATATTTCTGTCAGAAGACTGCTTTCAAAATGACATTGTCATGAGAAAGGCCCGCCAACTAAAACGTCAGCGAGAAAGTGTGGCGAAAAATACATCCATTAGGGACGTATGTCAGTGTGTGTGTGTGTGTGTGTGTGTGTGTGAACGCTATTTTTTAAACTTTAGATCCTATGCAGCACAAGGGAAAACAAATAGTGGTATTTGTATGCATGTGTGTGTGTGTGTGTGTGTGTGTGTTAGTGTGTTAGTGTGTGTGTGTGTTATTTGTTTTCCTACTCATCAACTCCACTATCATACTAACCGAGCACCTGTGGACATCTGCCTACAGCCTGAGGTGATGTCCACACCTTCATTTTTCTCAGACAATGAGTGGAATCATTTCCCCTCACACAGACCTCTCCATCATTATTGACGCAGAATTATTGATCAGGACCTCGCCTGGTAAATTACAACCTATTAGTCAAACTCTTTCCCCCAGTTTTGAAAAGACCAAAGAGTGAAAGGTTGATAGAGTGAGATTATGGAGAGGCTCTATGATCTGCGAGGCGGTTTGCGTTGCTGACTTGCATTATGTATTCTGGAAATTCCTGTTTTCTCCTGTTGAGGACATTTATTAGGTGAATGCAGATTAAACAGCAGACAAACACACACTCGCTTAGCCCATTCCTCAAGGTGCTGCTGCCACTGAATCAACATTAGTTCAAGGAAGCCGGGGTTCCAGGTGAAATCTACAACACTGAAGTTAGAGAGCACACCAGCTGCCTCACTTAATTTTTTTCTTTTTTTTTTTGATGTTTTGCCCAAGGCCTATCCTACTAAAGAGAAGTAATTTGGCTTATCTTATCCCAGAGACCTAGCAGCTGCTTTTTATTCTTTTTTGTGAGGTCTTTTTTCTCATTTAGTCCAACAAAGATTGTCCTCATAGATTGACCTTCTCTGTGCCTGCAGGCCGTTGCCCTCATGCCAGTAACTAGATAACACACTCTATCAGAGATTTGAGAAAATCATTGGGAAAGCAGTGGGGCTGATAGTGGCATCAATCCTAACCTGACACCAGGCTGGGTCAACCATTTATCTCTCCACACCGCCTCTGGTCACAACAGCGGCCATCTTGCTCTGCTACATCCTTCTTTAATAACCTTGGCCACGTCTCTTTGCAGACTGAGAGGATAAGACGCCACGGCACTCATGGCGCCTCGCCTGATCGCCGCCGCTTTGTTTGCATTTTACCCGTGAAAATCACATTCAAACACGGTTGCCATGTGTGTTTCAGATCGACAAGATTCTCCAACACAAGGCAGACGAGCAAACACACACAAGAAGATGTGTCTAACAAGAGGACCAAAGCTTACAAACTCGTTAGCGTAGGAGTTAATGGTGACTCCACTGTCATTAATTCCCCATGGTGTTTGACTTAAATGCTTCTATATTGGTGGAGTGAGAGATTCCCAGAGGCCTCCTAGCGCTGAGATCATTGTTTTTCACTTACTAACAATGAACTTATGATCAGAGCGCTGCAAGGCTTTTAAAAAATGCCCCGCAGGATCATTACAGACCCTGTGTGTGTGCGCGTGTGTGTGTGTGTGTGTGTGTGTGTGTGTGTGTGTGTGTGTGTGTGTGTGTGTGTGTGTGTGTGTGTGTGTGTGTGTGTGTGTGTTTTTGTGTATCTATGTGTGTGTGTTCGATGCCAATGAGGCCGGCAGAGCAGCAGTGTGTCCGAGGCTCATCTCGGTGCTCCGTGGCGCAGCCAGGATGAGAGTGGAGGTTAAATGGGGCGTCATCAATCTCAATGAAGTGCAATTATTTTCTCACTTATTAATCATTGCGGGCTAATAGCTAGTGGCAAAGCTGGGCCTGCCATTTGTCAAACTTAGCAGATTTCTGTAATTTTGTTTCCCCGTTTCCCTCTAATGTTTGTGTAGACTTTGGCAGATATCTATGGAGGGCTGCAATAAGTCTGTGCCTCCAAGTATCTATCTCCTACCTGCACGGCAGAACTAACTGAACTTCTTGCTGTTTCTCCATGTGAGTGATTCTCTCCATTTCAGAGCTGAGTGACTATTTCATGGTCTGTGGCAGAGCAGAATGGAAAGCTTTATTTGCAGGGTGCCGCGTTGGCGGCCTATTGATGGTTGACTCCACTCAAACCCTTACAAACTTCACCTATTACTCCATGCTGTAGGTTGTTTGTATGCAACTATAAGATGTGCATGCATTTACATTCTTATTAGACATTGTATAAATTCAAGGGGAAAAAGAACCAAAACATTTTTCAGACAGGGCAATGCAAAAGCACTTTTATTTGGCATTTAAGATTTATAAGAAAGGTCATTATGTGCACTTTTATCTAACAAGATCCAGTTGGAACAATGCCCAATCAGGCCATGATTAAAGAGTGACTGACTGCCAGGCTCAGAGCCAGTGTTTCATTCCCCTCTCTGCTTGAAAACAGAGTGGCCAACCAGATCACAAGCACCCATGGAAGACCCGTGCCTGATGTCACAGGGTACTGACCACACCCTGGAGTACACCTCTACACCAGAGCGTACTATAATTCAGAAAAAACAAGAATTTCAGCTGCCGTTACATTGGCTCTATAAAACAACACTTTTCAGTATTTTTATATTAACCATCTATGGAGCATTTTAGCATCTTTCAGCTCATTGTTTTGGTCGAACAACCAGCAACTTTACTGTTTTGGTTCACTCTCACTGCTCTCATCAGCCTGATTTCCTAATAAACCCACTGCAGAGTACACTACCTGCCCAGCACCAAACACTATCAGAGCTAGAAGCAGAGTGAATGTTGCATTAATCAGTTGGCCAGAAAAACAACTAAATAATGCTAATGTTGCTCTGTGTTTGCTGTATGTGTCAATAAAAAATATTTTCCTACCAAATTCTCCATAACTTTATGAGGTGATAATATGTCAATGTTGTGTTTACAGCTTGTTTCACTGCCCCCAAGTGGCCAATCGGTTAATACAGCTTTTATAAGACCTTTAAAGGAAGATTATGTTTTTTACAACCACTTTAAATAAACACACTTATTCCGAAATGCAAACAAAGGTTTCTGAACCACATTCAAAAAAATACCTAAAATTTCCTTTAAATCTAACATAAAGGACACTATGTGTGATCATTTTAACATTTCACTTGCAAATCCTAATGTTGCCTTCAGATTGTAGCCGTTAAAGGTCTTAAAAAACATATTTTTCCTTCATAAGTGACAGGGTTTTGCATGGACTTGCACCAAATTAGAACAGTTTTAGTTAATTCAAAAGATCAGTGTATTTATGTTTTTGTCAGTGCTCTTCTCACTGGATTGGAGTGGGCGTGGCTCTGATAGGAAACAGGTGATGTCAAATTTCCTTGAACCAATCAGAATTTAGGAATATGCGAATAAAGATGGGAAGTGGGAGGGAAGCTGGCTCTGGAAGTGTTCTTCCCTCCTCTGTGTTCACTCAGGTTTTTTTTTAAATAATATCCTGATTATTATTGAACATAGACGGGACTTTCTATGGGAGTTAACATATATCTCAAAGTTTTTACATACACAAGTTTGTTCCTTTTTATCAAAGAATCAGATATTTTCTAAAACAAGTCAATATTTTGTACTGATGATTTAACCAGAAGAGTTTCATGCTGATCCGACTCGTAGAAGTGCTCCAAGTGTGAATCATATAACAATGTCTATGGGAAAAATGAATGGGACTTTTACATTCAACTCCTAATATGAATGAATAAATATAAAAATAATATAAAAAAATAATAAAAAGTTGTCTTTAACTTTAGAGAATTATTTCAGATTTGAAGTGAAAGTTTTATCACTTAATCACAGTTGTCTCCTGAGGTCATATTATGTAAACTAAACTATCAGTGAGGAAGGAATTATTGGTGTTGTATTAATGTACATTTACTAAAGTACCGCTATTAAACTTTACATTTTATGCTACTTATACACCTTCTTTACTACATTTAAGATGGCAAATATTGTACTTTTTACTCTACTACATGTATCTGAAAGCTATAGTTATTTGTCATTACAACTAGGGAAAGTTGGGCACATTTAAATAATACTATTAAAATGACTATACAACATAAAAGCAAACTAAATCTAAAATGGTGCATCACAAAAAATAACCTATTATTTAGGGTTATATTAGTTAGTTATTTGTTATTTTATAGATTAATATTGAACATACAAACTTTATCACTGTCAGTTTATAAACTATAATATAAATTGTCAGTGTTGGAAGAAGTACTCAAAACTTTTACTTAAGTAAAAGTAGTAATACCACAGTGAAAGAATACTCTGTTACAAGTAAAAGTATAAACATCAAAATGCACTTAAAGTATCAAAAGAAATGCAGAATAACCAATTTCAGAATAATTTGTATTATTTTACTGGGTTGTAAAAAGTGATGCAATATATGTAAGCATGAAACATACTATTTTGAATGCTGGACTTTTATTTGTAACAGTATCTTTACATGGTAGTATTGATCTGGATATCTCTTCCAACACTGATAATTATGGAAAATCACATACACATTTTTTTAATTCAAGCATTGGTCACTGTAAACACCTTGTCGATATTTGCTGCATTCTGTAATATCTTGCATATATATATATATGAAAAGTCTGAATCATAACTTCAGGAGAAACTCTGCCTGCAGCCAGAAACTTTCTGAGGCTCGACTGCAGGATGTGGAGGCTCAGCAGCTCAGCGGCTCTGTGTGCCAGATGTGTAAAGCAGAGGCAAGATGACTGTTCTACTGTTTGGTTTTCCTGATGTTTTCATGTCTTACTCATTTCTTATTTATGCAACAAAGTCTAAAATTTTCATCCATCAGCCACATTTTTTTCATCAATATATGCATATGTCAGACAGATGTGTGCATGTGTGCATGAGAGCAAAAATGCAGAAAAGATGTGGATATGATTTTCATATAAAAATGTAAATGTTCATTGTATTCAATGAAGTGTAATTTGACTCACAATAATGTAACCTCAGCAGTCACAGCACTTGATTTGAGTGCCAATAAGAGACACAGTGATGCATAAATAGTTTGGGTGTGATTATCTGTAATTTGCCCACAGCTAAATGATGAAGAACAGACAGATGTGTTTAAAGGCAGTGAAATAACACAGCCCTGTGGATGTGTTTGGTTTGGCAGCCTTGTCATTGAGACCTGTTTGTACTGAAGCCTGTTGTGTGAAAACTCACTGAATGAATGTGTGGTCAAAGTGGGACATCTAGTGGCAGAAAAGGGAAAAGACTGCTGTAATTATTTAATCTATTTATTAGTTTATTCAACCAAATTAAGTTTTCTCCAAAGGTTAAAATTGTTGTTCATTTGGCACTAAATCTGTCACAGTTTCACTTATATGAACTCAATTATTTAGATTATAGTGAACATTTGTCAAGCAACAAAGACAGAAGGCAGAAAAAGAGTCGCCAGCCATGAATATAAAATTGAATGTCAATGTCACCAAATGGAAACAGTATAAGGACACAACTGAACACTGTATTTTATATACAGTTGCTGTATTATATAGTACCTATATGCATATCAGCATAATGAAAAAATATACATATAGCTGCAATGTATTACTACTAGTTATAAATGTTGTCTGTGAGGCTCCTCCACACTCAAGGGCCACTGTGGCTCTACGGGTTCAGAGCAGTAATTATATTTGCTCCTGAAATATGTAACTGGTGTCAATTTAAATGATATGTACAGATGTTATTAAAACAAGAAAAAGACATCAAAAGTGCAGATGAATTGATTGAATCCTAATCTTTAAAAGAAAGAAAGTAATGGAAAATAATAATAATTTACAAACAGACGTCACAAACTCGCTGCTGATGGAAAAGTAAAAATGTGTTGACTAGTTTGTCTTAATGAAATGAGTTTCCCTTTACATAATTACACCTAACTAGACATGGCCTGGGTAATGTAGGCCCTCTCCCAGTGGTGAAAAGTTGGGGGAAGGATCATTACCTTAACTCTGGTGTCACTTAGAAGACAGTGTAACTGTCAGCTGCCTGTAGACAAATCAATATACCTGCACACTGACATACAAGTAGAAGAGGCTCTTCAGATGCAAAAATATTCTATATATATTCTATATGCCAAATTCGAGAAAATGTGAAATAATGTTTCACACCTGCCCACATAGGGTGTGTTGACTAAATCCTCTGGTCCTGAGACGGGAAATCACTTTCTTTTAATAAAGATCACACATATCTGCTGTATGTTTTCAATGTGATTGGTGTTAATAGAAAATAAGAATAGTTTTATTCCTTCATGTGTCATTAGGCCACTACAGGGGTCTGACCTGTAATATCACATGCTTTCCACAAGAGGTCCTCCTTATAACAGGAAAGAGAGGCACCAGCAGGTCATAACAGGTGACAAACTATTTATAAAGAAGGTAGCAACTTATTCATTCAGCTGTAAGTGAAGTGAAGTCGAATATTGGTCAAGGACAATTACAAAGTCAAAGTTTTCCGCCTGGAAGTTGTGTTTATTTTTTGCAGACTGGTTAGAGGCTGAAACTGCTGCGTAAAACTTTTCACAAATGAATGATGATAACTGTTCAAATGCACTGAGTAATCTGTCTAAATCACACAAGATTAACGGACGAAACAATGCAGTAAGTTTCCAACATTATGAAATGCTTCCAGCTCACAGCCCAGAAACAAACACTGTAATCATTATAGAGATTAATGTCCCATTAAAGAGCTGTTTTTTTTTCTGCCAGCTGATTAATTGGCGATTCAGCAACGTCTTGTTTCGTTTTCCTTTTCTTTTTCTTTTTTTTTTTTTTTTTTCCTGCGAACTGCTCCTTTTTCCCGAAGTACACAACTCCACATATGGTCATGGTGTCTCCGCCCAGCGACACCAGGCTCCCGCCGCCGTCTCTCCGCCCCGTGCGTGAGCCTGGACCGGGAGATAACGGTGGAAACTGGGCAGGGTCCGCCCGCACACGAGAGCGCCGTCGATGCGTGCGCACCGTGCCTCCTCTGCTGCGGGATGTCACGCCGCTGCGAGGCTTTAACTGCGCTCACCTCCGACCTGCAGCGACACTGCTGATCCCTGCTGCTGCTGCCGGCGGCGGAGCTCAACTTTTTTGTTTTAGGTGGGGGGAAAGTATGTGGATTTGGTCGTGAGAGCCGAGAAGGAATGCGCGGATTCGGCGGCTCTTCCTCACGCGTTTTACCTCCTCGGATCGGCGTCGTGACTTCGGGCGAACCTGCGGCGTGTGCGCCGGCGGACCACGCGTGCAAACCGCGGTGAAACATGCAGCACGATGCGTAGCGGCGCCGCTGCCTCCGACGGACTGTTTACCTGCGTCGAGACGGAGCGGGGTTGCGCGTCGTGCCTGCGCAGAGGCTCCATGGCTGACCGCCGTGCGTAACGCCGGCTCTCCATGGAGGACTGGCGGAGAAGCCGCTCATCACAACCCACACTTTGAGACAGTGAGTGACACTCGAGACAAGATGAGTCAGGACCAGGACGGGATATCCTTACCGGTGCCTTGCTTTGGTGTTTGTCCCGGGAGAGAGAGCCTGGGCGGTGAGGGCAGCGGCTGTGGAGGCGGCGGCGGCGGCGGCGGCGCCTCCGGGATCCCCGCAGCCGGGACTTTCTGGCAGGACTCTGTGGTCGGCGGCGGGGGGCACAGCCCGACCCCCGGGAGCTGTCCCATGGACGGCGGGGGCTTGCTCTCCACCGGGAAGTCGTGCAAAAGCAGGCCGGTGACGGCGGCCTATGTGGTGAACGGGGAGGCGAGCCAGCAGAATAACGCGGAGAGCATGGCCCTGCAGTGTCTGAAGGACGCCTGCGACACGGTGGGCAGCAAGCTGGAGACGGTGAACTTTGGTAAACTGGACTTTGGGGAGACCACGGTGCTGGACCGCTTCTATAATGCAGGTGAGTCAATGGGAGCGAGAATCCAACCCCCAAAAACTTCCAAAACTGCCTGCAACGAGTGAAACACAGGAATACCAACAGATAGTTTGTGATAACTGATCCTCCATGTTGGGATTTATAGATGAACGCCTTAAATGCATCTCATAGGCTTTAAATTACTCTCGGTTTTAATGATTAAACTATAAGATCAACAGAGTCAGTCACCCCTGACCTGCGATTACCTGGTGATGGCATGGCACAGGAATGCCTTGCCTCGCTTCCCACCTGGGGTCAGGGGTCAAAGGTCAGGGCCTTGCTGCATCACCTCTGTCTTGGAAACTGTTTGCGCTGGGCTCCCTGAACACAACCCACAGCTCTGCATGTCAGGGCTTGAGGCTGCAGCCTTCATGTCCCAGTTATTTCCACACTGTACTGAGCAAACCTGGAACTCATTGAGCGAAAAAACAGCATCATTGGGGTTGTTTAATTTGCTCCGCAAATGTGGGGGTGATTGTTATATTTTCCCCCCCCACGCATAGTTTCCCCCTTCCATTGTGCGCCTCCAGTATTGTGCCGGAGTGTCATGGGTTGAGCCATGAGGCTGGACTTTCCACTGGAATCTACGAGCAGAGAAACAAACTTGAACCCTCTGACTGAAAGCACTTTCCCCCTTCTTAATCGTACTGTATGTGTAGTAGTTGGCGACTAATCCTACTGGAAATGTTCAGTTGCGCAGTAAACACTGAAAAAAAAAAAAAAAACTCTTTGGAAAGCAGACCTTTCAGGGGTTGTGGTCAAATAAAAAGCAGCTGTAAAGCACTGTGCAGGGGTGGCCAGCGTGTTGAGGAGCCCGGAACAGCAGCCAGTGTTTGCATTTCACTCAGATATTTGGTGTCAGGATTTGTTCAGGAGATATTGTAGGAATAACACTACACAGCCCAGACGCCTATGACTTCTACTGAGAACGACAAAGCCTTTTAATGAACAACACCTTCGTAAAATACCAGAACTTAAGTGTCAAGGATGCAACAAGGTTTCATCAAACTCTAGGAGCAACTCTAGTAGCCGAAATACAACCGTCTCCCTCAATACACAATGACAAATAACGATAAAAACTTGCCTGAGGGGACTTTCATCCAAAGGTCAAATATGATTGAAAATGTGAAATCGTTTGGTCTAATTTGTCGAAACGCATTTAACACGAGTTCTGAATAAAGAACGCAGTTGTAGAAGTAATTTTGACAGGCACAGAGGTTATCAGAAAGCCTGATATTTGTGATTTGGAAGTCAAGGCGTCCAGGCTGTAATTGTAAATTTGGTTAAAAACTAAAAGTCAATGTTATGTGAGTTGAGTCAATAGCATTTTAATGATAATGATAATTTTAATGACTATATTTTAGACCACAGTGGATATGTTAGACACCTTTTACAAAGGGTTTATAGGCTGTAATTAATGGGTCATTGGTCAAGGTTGATATATAATTCACTACAGTTATAAGCCATTGATCAGATAACTTTGGGGTTGCCAGGTTGTGAACAATCTCTCTGGCTGTTGAGTCGTTAATAGAAAGTTTCTCAATGTCAAGGTCAGTGGTCGAACAGTCTGTGGGGGTCGTCGAGCTAAACAGACAAAGATGGTATGATGCTGGAGGACGACAAACGTCTGCCACAACCTGGCAACCCAAAAGTTGTTCTTATTAATGGCTTACACTGTAAGAGTGTAAATCTATACAGCTGATTGATGCGAAACCAAAATGCAGTAACACTGTTGTCACGCAATTTACAATACGTTTTTCTCTTACCCACATCAGTCCATCCAAGTCCTTCATAATAAGAGCGTACGAGTTGTATGCAGGCCTGTTGCTTGTAATAACATCACGTTATTAGTTTTACAAACACATCAAGATCTCTTTCTTTTTTTTCATTTGGTCATCTCTCTCTGAATTACTGTGGAATTTTCTCATAATTCCCAGGGGAGGGCCGAGGCATTTTCCCAGAAACACGCTGCAGTATCTGTTCAAACACACACTGCTTCATCCTTTTCCTGCACAACTGTGTAACAGAGATGAAGTCCAGACAACAAAAACCTTTAAACAATGAGCTCAGAGCCAGACTGAAAGTTTGTGGGTCCCTGTTCATTTGGAAACACGATTTGCCAGATTCAAATACAACGAGAGGCTGTTCCTGTCCTTATATGTCCTCCTCACATGATGCTGTGGACAAAGAGGACATTTGGCTGAGAGATGGCAGAGGCTGATTGTCAAGCCTTCGGGCACAGGAAGTGTTAGGAAGAAAATTTAGCTGCAAACCTTCAACAGAAATGACTAACTGTATCTTAGCACACCCATATCTTACAGTCCAGGTATTGATTCTGTTCCTGGAGTCAGACTTCAGATCTGAAGTCGTATTGATCAGGTGTAGTTTGAAATTGTTGCTCGGGTGTCTCAGTCTGTGTTGCTCCCAGCTTGATCACATGTTATTGACTGAGACCAGCGGGAGAACAGTGGTGTTGTGTAAAAAGTGGATAGACAATGTGCTCTGGTTTCAATCATAAGGACAAAAGAACCATCAGCATTTGATTAACAGTAAGGCTGCAACTAATCATTAATAAATGAATCTGCTATTTATTATTTTTGATTAGTCTATATATTGTTACAAGAAACTGACCATTTATCAAGCATGACATCTTCTAATGTTTTGTTTTGTCCAAAAAAGATATTCAATTTCAAATTATATAAAACAAAGAAAAGCAGCTAATTTTCACCATAATGGCCAAAAATGAAAACAATTAATTGATCATCAAAATGGTTGTTTGAGTTTTCTGTCCATGTTATCCCTGCCTAGGATTGAATACATGTGGTAGAGTTGCAACAACAGAGTCTAATGGTGATAATCAGTAAAGAAGCAAATAACTACTGTTTTGCCCACCCGCTGATACTTCATTTTTGCTGCAGTGAGCGGTTGCTTCAGTGGTCTGAGAGAGAAGTTTTTTTCTAGGTCACAACAAAAGCAGCAGCTAAGATCGATACACTTGCAAGCATCTGTCAGAGCTGCTGGTTCACTCCTCCATCTCGCCTGACTCATTGTAAGTAATCTATCCAGGCCTGTAACTGTAGAACCCCAAAACTAACCTTTGTTGACTATTGAATTCACATGCACACTTTCCCTGACTGAACAAAGTGCCCGATGGTTTTTTGTGTGCTTCTGTTGAACCGGCCTTAATGTCCTTGTGAACTGCACGGGGAGAATTAACTCCTCTGTCAACTAAATCTGTATCACCTCTTTCCAGATTTCTGAATCATCATCCAGCAATTCAAAGGTCTTGTGAATGGCTGTTTTCCTATCTGGAGACAAAACCAAGGCCAATCAATAGCCTTTGTGTGTGGGAATAATGATGGTGACGTAATCTAATGGCGCCAGTCCCAGAATCCAAACAATTAAAAGACAAATTGGCCAACAAATGTAGATGTAGTTGCAGTAGTTATTTCTCCTGAAATGTGAACAAGAGGTCCATCATGATCTGGATTTCTGCATGAAACACATTTGAATGATTTTAACCAACAAGTAATTTGTAGTTTGTGTGGCAGGGAATATTTACAGTGCCTGAATACCCTGTTCTCAAATCCCCTCTTGCAATGTTAAAAATGCTGCAGTTGATATAGGATTTAATCAGCGATCAATTGCACAGACTTCTGTTGTTCAACCTGTGTTAGTGGGTTGGGTGTTGGGTCATAGCTGTGGAATGCAGAGCTTTATCTCCCCAGTTGATAGTTACGCTGCATTACTGTGTAATTTACAGGGAACACAATGGGTTTCTAAAGAATTTCTGAGCACTTTAAAAGCAGCTTTGCCTCAGTCAAAGTGTTTGCTTACCTCTTGTTTTGCGCTGAGAGCTCGACTCCACCGCGCACCACTCTGCCAGCAACACAGATACAACTCACAAATTGTTTTTAGGCTGTCCACTTGTGTTTGTACTTTGCTGTAATATGGAGGAGGCTGAGAGAGGCACATTGTTGACCTCTGAGGTGAAGCAGTCACGAGCTAGAAAGATTTTGAAAGCATGTTGGCCACTACAGTATCACTAAATGCAAAGTAAACACATTTTCTCACAGGTACGCTATATCTGTATCACCTGCAGTGGCCCTCAGCTGTTCAGCCGTTCAATTTCCATCATTATATTAGCAGATTTGAAGAGGTTTGAATCCCAATACTGACAGAACTGAGGAATTACTGCTGGTCCCTGCTGAATTAGACAATTTCAAACTAAAGCCAAATCATTAATACATACGTATGTATTAAATCATTAATACATACGTATGTATTAATGATTTAGCTTTATTTTGAAATATTCTAATCTAAACAGTAGACCCAAACAGGGCACACATGTAATCCTTGCACAGCAGGTGAGGTTCTATGTTCAGTGTCAACACCGCCGGGCGTCCGCTGACAGCTTCATGTTGAGGATTCACCAGCATAAGATTGTACACTCTGCTGCCCGACTGCTCTGAAATCCCATCAGCTGGCCCTCTGCTAAGTTGTTTATCCTCCCTCCTGTTTACTCTGCATGCTTGGCTGCTCGGGGTTAGAGAGCACAAGGTCAGAAGGAATTAGTCCACAGGTCACTCACTGGCGTCTGGGGAAAAGTGACTTCACCTCGGTGGGAGAGGAAGACTGTAGACCAAACCACAGTGTTAGTGAGGAAAAGTTTTCTTTTTTCATGCTGATACAACATACATTTCTCAACAGGAAGTATAGTGTAGACTTAAAATCGGAAGCTTATTTTGCAAGTTTTTTGCTTTGACATCTTTGCATGTTTTCCAGGCTAATAGCAGTAATCCCCTACATCCATACATGCAGTGATTCAACATCAAACAGTCTTTTAAGAGGGTATTCTTCATTCTTCATGTATGCTGAACATGTTGTCAGCGCGGTATACTGTTGGATAAACCCCTGGGTAAATCTCTTAAGTGCTCCTCAGAAAAATGACAGGAGGTGGAGATGCGGCGTTTCAAAGCTCCCTTTCAGGTCTTATCAGAGGTTCATTTGAGGTGAAAGGCACTAAGAGCGAGTAGCCAGCGTCTTTCAGAAAGGAGTGGAGGGTAAGAAAGAGTGACTCATATCAGTGATAGATGATAAGGTACCAGAAGGCAGTCAGTGGCTCTGCTTATCCCAAAAGATCAGTAGAAGATTACTCTGTTGTATAGGCACCCAGCTGGGAAAAGTATATTTTCAGTGACATGTACAAGATGAGGATACCAGTTTCTCTACCAGACAGCTTCTGTAAAGCAAAAACAAAAGTCTTTCTCAGGTAGAACAACTGTTACTAAATAGTTGTTTTCACCTCCTACATACGTAGAAAACACATCACTGAATTCAACAACTTATTTGTGTTTACATGCAGTCTTTGTATGTGACAAGACAGAGGTGTGTTACTCATAAGTCTTTACTCTTCTCACGTATGCAGCTTCAAGCTGGTTCGTTTCAGGGTGTTGATCCTGCACATACACCGCAAAGGTCACAGTGACGTGGATGCAAAACCGTGTGTTTGATGAAAGTAAAACACGGGTGGTTGTGGGAAGAAGAAACATCTTTTTCAGGTGGGGACAGAAAAAAACATTTTACTATATAAACTACAAGTTATAGGGCGTTTGTTAAAGTGCTCTGCAAGTTTACACACTGACCGAGTTCCCTCCCTTTTCCCTTTTCTCATACTTAGTTACTCGACTGTACGCTGCCAACACCCCTCTGCACATTAACCAAACTGTTAACAAATTATGTAAACTCAGGTTATTTAAGGGAAGTTACTGCAAAGTAACAAAGTAAGAGAAAGAAAAGAAAGAAAAAAGACAGAAAGAAAGAAAAAGTGCATAATTTCATGGCAAATCATCAAGTAGTTGCTGAGATATTTCAGTCCGGACCAAAGTGGGCGACTGATCGACTGACATCGCCATCCTCAGAGCCGGGGTAGCGTCACGGCTAAAAATCTGGAAATTTTCTGAAGGTCAAATAATCCTTCAAAACCTCAACAGGCAACTTTATACGCTGACATCTGACATAGTTTGCAGTAATTTTTACAGTTGTAAGAATTGATAAAAAAATACCAAGAAATCCTGTATGGAGATTTTCATCAACCATGCTGGTGTGGGATGTTTCTGCTGTTTCAGATGGAAAACTCTTATCTATTCCACTTTTCAGGGTGTTCAGGTGTATTTTTAAACCAACTCCTGCTTGGTGCAGCTTTATTTCACTGCAGCATTGTGCAAATAAGCACAACTGTTCCTCAATCCTATCATGTGGAGTAACATGAGATAAGGTTGAAACATTGTTTACTTGGCATAAATACAAATCCCCCTTTTCTCAGTGAATTCAGTTTCACAGAAAAAGCAAGTAGGAAGTAAATCAAGGAGGAAAGTTGGGGCAAGTTGCACGTAAGCACGGGTTTCTCCCAGCGTGTTTGTCATCCGCAGATGAATTCACATTCTGTTCTCAGCTCTTTTCCCCCTCGGGGCCATGGCGCTGCAGTTTGTAAAATCTCTCAGTGTGTGAAAAGGCAGCAAAGTGGAGCAAAGGCAGAAAGAGCCAGTCTGCCAGGAGAACGCTGCAACTGGCAGGTTGGTCTCATTTCCTGCATCATGGTGTTTTCAGGGGTCGTTTCTTTCGAACACACTTGTGTCTAAAAATAAAAGGAGCATTAATCTCTCTGCTGGGCAGGGCATCTAAATTTCAGAATAACTATTGTCTACTATTTCCCATATTCTCCTCTGGGAGTAGAGATGTATTTGTAGACAGAAATGGTCAGTTGAAAGACTTGTATGGGGCTTTTCTTCCATTCCCAGGGTTGTATTTTTGGGAGAATGCCTCCACTGGTTGTTTATACTTTATGGCCCCACATGTAGCTGAACCTGATTTGGTATTCATTATAGATGTTTGACCACAATTTCCACTCTGCCTTTCAGTTGTCAGTGACACGTGGCATCAGGATATTTGTTTTGTTCCAGGCTTAGGTTTGTATTTGTCTGTTTTTTACTTCTTTTTTTTTTTCGCTATTTGTTTCTCCTTACTGAAAGTGTGGTGGAGAAGCAGTTGGCACGGTCAAGAAGCAAAGACAAGAAGCAAGATAACATTAAAATGTCATACCGCATGAGTAATGGAGTCTCCCTGAGGGACAAACATGCACCACCTTGTTTTTACCTGGAACTGTTGCACTACTAGTTTCTGTTTTTCCCAAAAGAAGTTAATAAGATGTGTCATCTTAAAAAGTTTGCAAACAATGTGTCATGATCTGACATGCTTTGAATGAAACCTGCTTCCCAAAGAACTCAGTAAAAATGACAATTTAATTTGATTTGCATATATGAAAACCAAGACGTTGTTCTGCAGAACTCAAAGCCTTTTAGACCTTGAGGACAAGTTCAAGTCAAGTTACAAGTAGTCATAAGCAAATTGGAGTCAAGTTGCAACGCTTTCTGTGGCTGCATTTAGCAGGCCAAAACTAAAGACCTGATTGTTTTTCTCTTTTCTGTTTTAAGCCAATTCTCAATTTATTTTTTTTAAGTCAAAACTAAAGGTACCCTGAGTTAGTGCTGGGCGATATGGGCAAAATCAAATATCACAATATTTTTGAACAAATACCTTGATAACGATAATAATTGATAATATTGTAGGGGTATGATTATTAACACAATAAGGTTTTTGATAAATAATCATCAATAAATAATCAAAAGTCCTGTAAATTCAGAAAATGACATCCCTTTACTGTAATGCAGCATTTAAAACCAGGGAAAGACAACACTTATGCCATATCACGATATGACGATATGAAAATGTAAGGGGCCAAGAAACATAGTAATATTCCAGCAAAGGGCAGGAAAAGAAACTGGTCAAATCAAACACGAAAAAAAAGAGAAAATAGCTTTTCAAACGTATATGTTTGTACACAAGAAAACTTCACAGGGGACCTTTTAAATCAAGTCTTAAGTCTCTAGTGTCAGTGAAACATCATCTGTGGCACGAGTCAAGAGGTAATTATCCTGCAGCTGTCACAACACAACAACCATCTTCTGCCTTTCCTGGAAATTTGGCAGAGAATTTGTACATTATAGTCTTGATGGTTCCTTTTTAAGGGTGAGGAAAAAGACTTCTTGAATGAGGGAAATGATTTCCAGTGGAGCTCGGAGACAGTATTTCCACTCTCTCCTTCTGTTCTCGGCGTGGTACAAGCTTCTGGGAAATCCTCCCTGCTGCACTCTGCGATGAGGGTGAAAACCTCAACAGCAGCACACCGAGGGGTTTCACTGCCATTGTGTACAGCCGTTACCTCTGTCAGTCTCCATGGTTACAACATCTGATGTGTAGATGTTATGTAATTGATTGAATGAGGGATTTATTTACCCATTGTACCTGTCCTGTTCCTACATACTCAAACACAGTAAAACTGCAGGCCTTTACAGCTGGACCCTGAGTGGGTAAAACTGTCACAATGTAATTGCAGTGCTTTTAGCGTTGCAGTCCGACGACATTTTCACAAATGTGAAGTGTTATTAGGCCAAAATAAGGGCACATACCTACACACGTGAACATTTGATCCTTCCCCTACCCTGCTATGGAAAACAGATACGTTTAAAATATGCTGTGAGAATGGTAGAATAGTGGTACACTGTAAAAAAAAAAAAAAATGTGCAAACCATTCAATTGAACAGCTCTTATGTGCATGTCAGTCGTAAATATAAAGGTAGTCAGCCTAGACTGGATAACGGCAAGTAAAATCAACTTCAGAATCAGCTGGGGGATTTCAGCTCAGTGTATTTTAAAAGAACCACACCTGTATGTGTGAAGTGTGAAGTGTGAAATGTTGCCCTCTGGTAGGTGTTTTCTGATGCCTCTGGCGAAATAAGAATATTTACAGAAAGTCCTTTGTCTCCAATGCAATTGAAATTTTAAGCTTGAAATCACAGTTTTCGTTCTTGCCTTTACCGTTCTACCACTTTTACCACTATTACGCATATCAATAATACTTGTTTGACTATACATGTAGATTTGATGTCATTTATGTTTTAGTTTTACAATGCTGACCTTGTCTCTAATGTAGTGTTGAAACTATTAGTAAATAATTGATTATTGGATCAACAGAAAATGAATCAGTAACATTTTTTATTCACAGTCGATTGTTCAAGTCATTTATCAAATATTTGGTGTTTTCTCAGATGTGATGATCTGGTTCTTGATGACACAATAGTTTCAATGTAATTCAATTTACTTTATTTCATCAGGATAATCAATACATCAGTGATGTAATATTCTGAACTAAAAAGCTTAATCCCTATCTTTTTTCCAGGGTTTTTGACCATATCCCACTGTCTTTTTTAGCTTCATCGTAGGACACCTTAATAACTTCCAGTCATGGAATAATCCATTTTTTCACTTTATTTGAAGATGTGGGATCTTGTGAGAGATTTTTTTTTTTTTTTTGCAATTTTCTTTTTTCCATAAACTTTAAAATGAATCGACTAATTGGAAAAAAACAGATTTTTATAATGTAATTTTCAAAACTCATGGTTCACTCACTAACTTTTTGAACCTCCATTCTCAAATCTACACATTAATCAATAATGAAAATAATTGTAAGTCATAGTTGTTTTCAAAAACCAAGCTGTATTATTAATTTGCATGCTCTGTATATAGCTGCAGGGATGCATAGTGTAGATGATGCACAGTCTCAGTGTTGTTTATGGCTGAGGGCTGTTAGGAGAGACTGTTTACGTTTCTCAACAGCCCACACTCATTAAAATAGATTTCTGTGTGTCCAAATGTATGCTCTCCATTTGGCTCCAAGCACAGGAGAAAAAGACAAAAGACACTTCAGCTGCTGAAATAATCCATATAAACTTGAACACTCTCCAGTGCCATTTAGATCCTGCTGCAATTATAATATTGAGCCGATCCCCCCCCCCCATCCAAAAGGAGCAAGTGTAACTGGTGGAGGCACTCGGGGGAGGGCTGAGAAGGATCTATAAAGAGGAGACACCCGAACAGTTCCCAGCTAATTCATGCAGCTCTCCACTCTCCTCATCACCCATGGGCTCCCTCCCTCTCGCCTCCCTCCTGCCCCCCCCCTCAGAGGCACCGCTGGGCCTGAGGAGCAGCAGGCTGAGTGCTGGTGAAAGCCAAACAGTGTGCAAGAGTATTGAATTATTTTTCCTCCTCTGCTTTGAGCAGTAGGCGAGGGAATCAATTTAGTTTTGGTCAACAGCAGCAGGTCCGGCCGTAGGAGGTTGGTAGCAGGATTATCAGGGCATCACTATGCATGATTTGGTTTTGTTTATTTCCAATTTGTCCCATCTTTCCCTGGTGTAGATGGACTTGGGTTTACTACTGATTTGAGGTGATTGCAGTGGCTTCAACAACAGCTGAGGTGAGCACATGTGATCAGGTGGCAGGCCTGTTAAAAGGGTGACTGGATGACTCAAGTTACTCCGCTACTGGCTTTAAGCAGCCTTCTGTCAGCACTATGTTGGCAGGTCTGCTGTTACATTGGCATTCACTCAGCTGTGCGGTTTCATTTGTAAGCAATCACGACATCTGAATGCTCTCCAGAAACATTCAGATGCTCTGCTGTTGAATCCGGCAATACACACTCACTGTCTGTATGATGTTTTCCCATTTCTGTGCTGTTTGTCTCCATGAATTTGAGATTATTGTTCTTAATGTGGCAAGAAGCCTATCATGACACTACTGGCAGAACACAAAACACATTTTGGATATACCCTGTCATTACTGGAGGAGTGTGACATTTTGTTTGGGTGTATTCACAACATGTCTACAGTGCTTTGGCTGGTTTAGTCATATAGTCAAATGTTACTTCTCAGTCCCTGCAAATGCAATGTGGTTCATTTGAAGTGAACTCCACAGTTTCCCGTCCCAAGGTGACAATCGTGTTTAAATTCTTTGTTTTGTTCGACCAGCAGGCCAAAACACAAAATATATTGAGTTTATAATGATATAAATATGCCATGGTTGCAGCTCTGTGAGGCTTGCTTACTCACTCAAGACCACAAATGTTAATATCATTGTGGCGCTGAAGGAAAAGTCAGCAAATCACCAAAATAATTAGGGCTTATCCTCTGGGAACCATGAATGGCTCTACAAAATGTCAGTCCATCAAATAGTTGTTGAGATGTTTCAGTTCAGACCAAAGTTGTCAACCGATATTGCCATCCATAGAGCCGTACCGCTGGCATGGCTAAAAATGACTCAAACAGTGAATTGACTATCAAAATATTTGCCAAATACTAATCAATTAATTGACTATCTTAGCTTTAGATTTACAGTAACTCAGTAATATGTTTGGGCACAGATAAGAGAAGAACTAGCTGTCTGCACTAGAACTGCTACCAGGCTTTAAAGTCAAAAATCTGTCTTTGTAGTGAAAGCCAAAAATCCTGTCCGAGGAAATGAAGGATGAAAGTGATTTTGTATGGCTACCATTGTATTTTTACCAAAGTCTGGGACGTTTTGTTTCCTTCAGGTTTTATAATATTATTGTTCAGTACATTTAGACTGAAACACACACTGGCAGAATCATACGCCACTAGTCAAGTGTTGTCAGCTCTCAGGGGCTTTGTTGTGAGTACAAAGCACTTATGAGAACTGATTGCTCCTCTCGACTCTCCCAGCAGAACAAGACTTGCCTGTGCCTTTCCCCCCCCTTTTTTTTTTTTTTTTTAAATATGTACCGGCTGCGCTCCTTATTCATCACCTATATTAGCCTTGCCCTGTGACAGCGAATATTTCCCTTAGCTCAGACGTCTTCCTGCAAAACAGGTGAGGTTTCCAAGCAGAGCAATGCAAAATTACCCCACCCAGGTCATCGCTGCATTTTAAAAACACGACTGCAACCTTTTTTGTTTTTTGTCAGAAACTACAGCTGTGTGTTATACGGTTACCTTTTATTGGCCTGTTTGCATCAAAGTCTTGTTAAGATGTAATATTGATGGGGTCTCCTGCCAGCAGAGAAATGAGACAAGCTTATCTTTTATTCATCAGCCAACCTGTGCTGGCTGGATATTGACATTCAGTTGCACCTTGTGTAAGTAAGAGCACTGAAGAAGCTAAAAAGCCTTTTCTCTCTTTCTTCTATGCTCAGGATTGTTAAGGTTTGTGGTAAGATTAGGCATGGTGTACCAAGTATTTCTCTACTTAATGTCAAGTAAATTAAATAGTCCAAGTAATTGGATTTTTCCAGTACAAGCCAATTCTTTTTGGTTTGGATTTTTAATGACACAGGAGATGTCCGAACACTCAGTGAGTCTGAATGTTGTGCATGATTGTGACGATATCATTAATAGAAATGCGTCATAGATATGGAAGTGACAAGTGGTTGTTAAGAGGAGGTCAGTGAGTGAGGATTAAGGTGTACTGTCCCTCTCCGCCTTGTACGTCAGAACGTGAAACCTAACTTGCACTCAATCACAGAGGAGGCATCCTGATGTGAAGATGCTGACTGCTCAGCCGGAGAACAAAACCCTCTTGATATTCCACATCACTGCACTGAGCCTCAGAGCTTAAAATCCCTCATATCCTGTCCGGCCGTAATGAAAATTTGTTTTTTTTTTTCAAAGCTTTTGTAGAGGAAGGGGTTGATGATGAGAACTTCTGAGGCCAGCAACAAGTACCTGCTTCCTGGCTGAATTTGCATGTGCTGATGATGAGTGCGAGGCGCTGCATGGCCCCTCATCACTGACAAAAGCTCTCCACCGCTACAACCTACAACCTGCTGGCCTCTGATGGGTTTCTCTCTGCGGTGTTCGTGTTGGCACGCAGCCACAAAGCCACTGAATTAAAGCAACTATGCATTCAAATAGTGAGCTTTCACGTGGTTGCTTTCAGTATTTTCTTAGTGTATTTTTCGCTATTTTGGTGTTACATTACAAAGGTGTTACATAGATTTGAGTACTATTTGTTTTATTGTGTAGTATTTGATCTGTCCATCCATCTTTCCATCAAAGTAGTATTCGAGTAGAGTAAATGGAGCTCTCAGAGCTGTTTTCAAGCTGTTTTTTTGGCCACTTGGGGACAGCGAAACCAGCTTTAAACAGAAAATGGACATATTATCCCCATTTTTATGGGGAACAAAGCAGCAACCTCCGGGTCTGAAAAGGGAAGTCAATGCTGAAGTGCGACCGCCAATCAGGATACAGGCAGTGCTATACTCGCGTTCAAATGACGTCACTTCTGGTTCCAAATAACAATCAATCAAAGCAGTAAAGTTGCAGGCCGGAAAACCAAAGCATTTAGACACTAAAATGCTCCATAGAACTGAAATGTGATAATTTTTCGTTGGGTTCGTCACTACGAGCTTTCCCATTACACATAGTCATTTGATCCATTTTGAACATAAAAGTAAAACATAAAAATACAATTAACTGGATGGAACCATTCTCCGACCATCGGCCAAAAAAGAGTTATGGAAGAATTTGGTCTATTTTGCACTTGTCCTGCTTCCTTGTTACTCTCCCGATGTATTGCTTCACTGTTTCTTATGTCTGTCAACAACAATAATATGATCCTGGTGTTCAAAACCACCTCAGACCAATACACAGAGGCAATCAGAGACTGTTGCACTAAGAGCAAGAATAGAGCAACCTATCATCTGACTTGCTTGCAGTGTGACCAAGTGCTCACATTGCCCCATTGACTCAAGATGACTGAATATTTTAGTGCTTTCCTCCAGTAGTAGTCCACCGAATATAATGGGCGCTTGATCGAAACGAGCCATCAGGGGTAAAAGACTCGGTCGGTTGCATGAGAGATTCTCTTCTCTTAAGCTCCATGTAATGTGTTTGTTGACACAGAGCGGTGGATAGTTGGAAACAGATGAAAAACCAGGGTGCGGCGTTATCTCTATGACTGTCTGAGCTCCTCTGTCATTACTGGAGCGCGGCCACAGGGCTGATTTGTTTTTGTTGTTATCAGTGGCGCAAGGCGGCCTCAGGGACAGCGTGTACCACCCCACCTCATATGTGGGCCTCCATAACACTGAATCCCTTTTCTACACCTTGACGAGTGTGTTTAATGCCACATACCCATCATACTGCCATTCAAATGCAAGAATTGAGGGATTGAATTGAGGGAGGCTGTTGGGAAGGTCACATGGCATTTATGGTTCTGCTCAACAGCACACCTTCTGTATGCATGAGCTCTGTGGTTGCACAGCAGTCTGTTATGCTTATATAAGCACAGGACTTTGGGTTCAAGGCTGGGAACTCTCCGCCCCTACACCAGAAGCTGTAGTCCCTGCTGGCTTGAGTGACACTTGGCAATACTTACTCCTATTGACCTATTGATCCAGATCATTTGCTTGAGTCCAGCTGAAGTCAGTGTGTTATTGAGTGTATTTGTATTCACTGATAGAGTTGAAAGGGGGGGGTGACTCCACCTTCATGGAGTGAAATGTTCTGTTTTTCAAGGCTGTGCCTCTGAATTAGCTTCACTTGTCTCTCTGACATGAGAATCTATAGCTGACAACAGGCTCATCATGTACAGGTTGCAGTAAAAGCTGCTGTAACAACCTATAGTTTGTAATACTGACACACACGCATGATGTGGTTTTGTATCCGTCCATTAACCTTTGACCTCAGAGCTGTGTCTTTCTCTCTCCCAGAACAATAAAGACCAGTCTGTCTTGCTTTAATGAGTGGACGAGTTGTGTGTGAGAAGCAATTAACCTCAATTTATTCTAAAACAGATTACAAAAACAACTTTAAAATGTCATTGAATCCACACAAAAACCTGTTCCTGATGTTTTTGTTGTTTTTAGGTAACAGCTGTTCTTACAGGTTTTTGAAAGGATTTATTGTGGAACAAAACAAAACTAGATTTTGGGATAGTTTTTTATCACTTTTAGCATACAAATGGTGAAATTCAAAGATCATTTTAAAAAGGTCAGAATACACTATACAGCCAATAGTATGTGGATACCGCTGTCTGCATATTTTAGATTTTGGGCTGTTTTTCATGGTTTGAAAAGCCCCTTCGTTCCACCACTTTGTACCAACAGTTTGGGGAAGGGGCTTTCCTGTTTCCAAATGACAATGCCCCCGCGCACAAAGAGGTCCATAAATAAATGGTTTTCCCAGTTTGGCGTGGAAGAACTTGACTGTCCTGTACACAAGGGCCAATTCGCCTCAAATCGTGCAAATTCCACTGACTTCATATGCAAGTATTTTCATGCGTGGGCCTGGTAGGAAACAAATGACTGACTCTTAACCTCTCACCATCAGACATAGCTGTTGTGGAGATGACGGATGCCTTCCGCCAGCCCTCGCTCTTCTACCACCTGGGAGTTAGAGAGAGCTTCAGCATGGCCAACAACATCATCCTGTACTGCGACACTAACTCCGACTCCCTCCAGTCTCTGCAGGTAAGCTGTGGTCATGAACAGAAACAGGACAATCCTGCCCTCATCACTTTAACACATCGAGCAAACAATCACTGTGGTTCAAAAGGGTGGTGATTAAAGGCTATATTTAGGAGGCAGCAGGGGGGACAGGGGATTGACAGGAATGTAATTTGGTGGCAGCGGCAGAAATGCATCAATAATTTGATGGAAGGAAATGCATTTATGAAAGAGCATGTGGATCTTCTTGGTCCAGGCGTCGGTCCAGGATGTTTTTTTAAAAGGTTTGCTCATCGTTGAAAGATGGGAAGATATTTTATCACGAACTGCTGTATTTATTATAAAATATATTTACTATATTTTCATGCAAAGCAGGACACAGGATTGAAACGATCATATACAGCATGTCATATAATTAACATTTTCTATTAGTATTTTATAGTTTATTAAGGTCCCAGGTCAGAATCGAACCAGGGATGTTGCAGTTATGTGCATCTTAACCACTAGAGCACCAGAACACCCTCATTCTCTATTATTAGAATAATACATTTAGTGCATACCGTGGTTGAGTTTTGCACTTTGCGTGTGTTTGTCCATGAAGGTGATCTTTGCAACTAGCTTTTATGTATTTATTCCATAATTTCCCAAAAACTATAAACTAACTTTACTGAGGAAAGAGCTTCCAGACAATGAGAGTTCACAGCGATAAAGTTCATACTGTACTGACTGTTGAATCGCTACCGCACTGTAGCAATCTGCAGCGAGAGCAGCAAAACTGTGTTCAAATAAAAATGTCAGGGTGTTACTTTAATGGGCTGGAATCCAAAATCTCCCTGACAGTTTTCGGGCTGAGTCAGCATATGACAACAGTGCGAGTCTTATAGCTCCTGTGTAGCAGACAAGACGTAGTTCACACAGTCTGAGGCCCAGCCTTAACACATTGAAAAACTCCTGCTGTAGGCGACTTGCAGCAGAGGAACACTGAAGCCTTTATTGTAGGTAGTTTGGTTAGTGGGAGGATTTTTATGGCGACAGGGATCCTGAGCCAGAGACCACACTGTATAGTCGACATATAGTACTACAGTATACAGCCAGGAGAGGTTTGCCTCCACAGTCACGATAAACACGACCTAAAAAGCTAATTAGAGTTCTCAGCCTTTTAAGTTATAGAAAAAAAAGTGGGCCATTCTTTCCTGCCCCGATGTAAACTGGTACCTAATAGGAGTTTTCCCTTCCTGTGGTCTGCCGTGGTGCCCGCCCGCCTGGCTGGGCGGTCGGCTAACTGCACCTCACGCTGCCTGAAAAGACCACTTCTCTCTGGTGGTTTCCTCTGATCTCTATCAGGCTGCTAAATTATTTCAAAGGGTTCTGTTTTAACATCAGATTTAAGGAGTACACCAAGACCCTGAAGAAGCCTTTGTGTACTCACTGTACCAAGGCTGGTCATGCTTCTTTCCAAGAGTAAAGTAATCTCACTGTTCAGGCAAGTACAGTTTACCACTGAAATAAATAAGGACAAAATTTCTATTCATTTTGAAACACAGCCAGCATGAGGGGAACAAAACTCTTACTGATTCAGATTGTAACACAGCATAAAGGTCATCACAGCATTGATATGACAAACACAGAGTAATGTGGTATTGATTTTGTGCAGTCACCCATTATTACCTTGTCTTCCTCAGTGAGCAGCAGATATGTGTGATGCAAATGTAAATACAAGCCCATTGGTGTCCTTATCTAGGGTGTGATAGGAGGAATGGCACCAAAATCATTTCTGTGTCTCCGGTTGAAGGATATCTGTGGTGCATGTGCATCATGCCAAGTAAAAACAAGGACGATTAGCTCATTTTAAAGACAGGTTAAAGCCTGCAAAGACTGTTTACTTGATCAGTAAAATAGATTGACCCCTTCAGTGGCAGAATATCTAACAAAGTGTCTTTGTGCCTTAGTGTGCGTCCAACAACTCGTTTGTACGTCTCAAGGCAACAGTGGTTATACCTGTTTTGCATGCCCACACTTGAGCGTAAAGCTTGCTGTCATAGAGAAGAGCAAGGCTCGATGAATTGTACAAACAGATAACGAGGCACAGTGAAATACATTGTCTTATCAAAGGCATTCACGGTGTTGCGCTCTGTTGTATACACCAAGAATGAAAGCGACTTGAGAGAGAAGTTCAAACCTTTCCCAATTTCAAAGCTCTGCACCCTTTACTAAGCTACTGCATGAGGTGGGCGTGATTGTCGGATTGTGTCTCGTTAAGTTACAGAAAGTACCAGAGAAACCACTACCAGCCCCCGATTCCACAAAGAGTGGTTTCAGACTCTATTATCAACAATTCAACAGACACACAGGAAGTGAAGCTACACAGTCACCAGAGTTTTGGACTTGTGACTTGTAATGACACTAAAAGAGCCCTGTGACTGTCTGGCGACCTGTCCAGGGTGTAACCCGCCTCTTTTTTATGAATACAAATTAGAGTGTGCACGATGAAGCATGCATGATGAAGTACCCACAGTACTTTTAATACATTTTATACTCAGCCCTAATGAAAATCATGCTTGGTTAAAGATACTCTGTGGAGCCTTAAGGACCAACAGACATGTTGAATGCATTTCCTTCCTCAAAATATTTGCAAAACCTTCCTTGAATATTATGAAACCTACATTGTTTACATCAGCTTGTGGTGTTTTTTTTTTTTTTTGTGCATTTCTACCTTTTACAATACATTACTGCTACCAACTGTTATTACATGATCTTTGGTTTAGTGTGACAGCTTTTAACCAGAAACATTCATCAGTTATTGCACAAGCAACCCAGAAGTCAGTGTCCTTTTGATAAAATGTGACTGCCTCGGGTATGATGTATTGAATTTTATTTTATTATTATATTTGGTAACCCGGTGTACAAAACAAAATTACCCTTAGCAGAAAATGTTCTTGTTAAATCTCTAAATGTATTTTTCTGTTCTCGTCTTTCAGGAGATAATTTGCCAGAAGAACACTGTAAGTACACAAAGCAATCTTTTTTTCCCTCGCCTTTGCCTTTCACACATTACTCACCCATTGCTCACACATCACACATATTATGTGGTGTAAAGAATATGTTTTTTACAACGTGCAGGGAGCACAGTGTCTAACACCTTATGCTTCTCTTCTTGGTGTTATAAAGGTTTTCTCTTTTGCAGCCCGCTTTTGTTTAGAATCTGTAATGAACGTTTGGTTTCACAGAAAAAAGTAAAATGAAACCATCTCTTCCATTTTCAAGATGTTTTCTCCCAGATGACAGCTGTTTCATGAGTTAAAGTGACTGCATGGGCACAATGTGCATAAAAAGGCGCAAGCTTTTTGAATATATTAGACTTGCAAAAAGTGCAGCATTCAAATAAGTTGCTGCCTTTGAGCTACGGAAATCCTGTTTTTTACTCATTGTACTTAATCTAAAATGAATTTAAATTCACCCACTGAGTGTTAATTGTTTTACTATTTTGTGGCTGCGAGTATGTGCTGAGTACAGTATCTAGAGGACGAAGCCAATAATGTTGTCATTATAAACCATATATGAACCCTGGTATAGTGCCAAAAAGCAAATTACTACTATTGCTACATCAGTGGGAAGTAGTTGTTTTCATTAACAATTCATTTAATAATAAATTCACAAAATGGAGAAAAATATTCATCACAGTTTCCCAGAGCCAATGGTGGTGTCTTAAAATAGCTTGTTTTGGCAATCCAACAGTCCAAATATCAACAGAATTTAATTTACAGCAATAAAAACAGAGAAAAGCAGAAAATCCTCTCATTTGAGAACTTGGAAGTAGCACGTTTGGCATTGTTGCTCGATAAATACGGAGTAATCACTTATAAAAATTGTTTTGTTGCACAACTAATTCAAGAATCGACTAACTCAGAGTGCGGCCAAGGCAGAAGCACCATCCAGCCACGTTCAGGAGGGAGATGAGCTGCTTAGCTCTCCTGAGTGGCTTTTCAGAGTGGGAGGAAGAGGCCCACTGGCACCGGAATAGGGGGGACAACGAGACTGTTGGTCCCCCCACTTTGAGGTGTTATGGTAATACAATGGTAATAATGTCTAAGCCAGGTATTACTATAGCTGTATCTACTGGAGCCAGGAAGCTCCTTTTGAGTTGGCCACCCCTAGACCTCAGCTTCTAATGTAAGAACACACAAGAAGCGTTTCTCAGAAGAGTGCCGTGCACAGCAGAAGGCCTCACACACTCACCACTTGTTGACGCTTGTTGACATATTTTAGTTAGTAAGCTTCACTATTTTATTAAGTCATCCAAACCTGGATCCCCCCCAATTCAAAACTCATTCTGGCGCCGCTGAGGAGGCCCTATGCTGCATGCAACGTACCAAACTCTGACACTGACTCATACGGTGTGAGGAGAGCTGATTATCACTCACGGTACGAGTGTGAGCTCACTGATATCCTCTATGTGCACGCACTGTCTTTATTCTCTCTCTTTCTTGCTTCTATTAGGGCACTTAACTGTCCTCTGCACCGGTGGATATGTTCCTAATTAGCACTCTGTGCTGGTAAAAGTGCACATCAAGTGCAATGTCTGCAGGGATTTTGATCTTTTTTTTTTTTTTACATTTTGCATCCCTTTGAAGGTATTGTAGCTGTTTTCGCTGCATGTGCCATTGTTAACAATATTTTTCTATCAGTTTTGATCAATTTTCATAGAACCAAACCTTTTTCAGTTTAAAATACAGTCTGTAATCACACAAAATAATGTAGTTAGTTAATTGCTTTGTTAGTAACATTAGGTTACTACTGCAGCTTGTAAGGCATGATAACATTTGCAACTTACGTTAGAGCAGATAAATACACTCCTTAATGCATTCTTTGCAATTTGAGTAAAAAAAAAAGACACAAAAAGGACAAAAAACAACTATAGTACCTTCTGTGTTGATGCAAATGCATTTGAGTTGTGTCATTTAAAATTCAATCTGCAGGTGTAAATGAATCTGATTATCCTCTGCTGGTGCAAAAGCATGTGTTAATTGTATTTAACTAAGCTTATTTAACTACCCACCATGAGAGTGGGAATCTAGGTTATTAGCATCTGTTGGTATATATCCAATTACTGAGATTGTTTGAACATTGCCTCATCTATGTTGGTGTAGGTTCATTAACTATAGCTCTAAGGTGCAAAGAGCTTGAGGCCTGGGTGGGGGAGACCATGGGTGGTTATTAGTCAAGACTACTTCCTCAATGAGTTAATGACTGTTGGAACAGTCATGCAAATTAAGTGCTAACATCGAGTTGGGGTGAAGCTCTCTGTGAAGGTGAGTGAGTGGGCATGCAAGCTTCAATACTATCCTGCTGTAACTGCAAATGGACAGATGGACCGTCGTCAGGGCTAACAAACCAGATGACTCACTCCCCCAATAACTGACTCATTCTCAGTCACATTCACCAGATTCCCCGTGAGCCAGCGCTGTCACATGTGCTTCAGCAGAAAGTTGTTACCTGCAAGCGGCTGGCAGAGGTTAACCTCGAATGAGCTGCAGCCGCTCTGAAATATGCATTGGCCTGTCATGTGATCTGCATGATATGACTGCATGAATCGCACACACACAGAGGAGCTAAATATAGCGTCAGGATTTGCGACCTGTCTAGTTACACCTTATAGAAACAGGGGTCACCGGTTTATTTTTGAAAGGCATGCACCGCCACTGCAACAGGAGGAAGTAGTTCTCTGCGGATGGCTTTCATTGCTTCAACGCCGCACCTTCCTTTCACTTCCTTTTTTTTTGTCTCGGCAGTGAGAGCAGCAGCAGTGTGCTTTCTCAAAGAGGCTTCTGAAAAGCTGAAACCATGATAGAATATTAAAGCCGTCAGGATGCAGCTGGGTAACAGCCCAACCGCCTTCAGACTCTCATGTTGTGTTTCACCACACATCTGACATTCCGGGAATAGCTCTCCTTGAAAAGATCTCGGCTGTTTCTTGAGGATGTCAATAGTGGATTTCCTGCCTCTCTCCCATTCTCTCTGTGCTGCCTGTAAACACCACACGCACGTGTTTTTCCTTTGTTTATTCAGCAGTGGCAGGCCACCGCAACAGGAGCATCATGACCGCTGCTGGAGAATAATGTGAAGTTAAAACAAATACAGATACAGAATACAGAAATCCACCCCCAGACAAAACACAGATGTCTGGAATTAGAGCTAAGTAAATAAAGAAGAACACTTTTAGTGCTACAACTGCAGCTTAAACTGAAACAGACATGAAAAGAAATGACTCCTGAATGCCACAGCTGCAGAAAATAATAGGGTAGAGCTTTGCACTAGGTGAGCAAAGCTGACTTCTGTTTCTCCTTGATTTTCATGAGCACCAGGCTGCGTGAATAAGTGGAATTTGTAAGTGCACTGCTCTAAGTGTTAGTGGTTATAAGAAAGCAGCTCCTAATGGGACTGCCACCACCGATGCACATCTCTCCGTGCTGCCTGTTTAGACTGGTTCAGTGACTACACCACATAAAAACACTATTGTCTGTGTAGACAGATCAGAGCTCAAGCCTCATGTCATTACCTGAAACTGTCTCAAAGAGGGGAAACAGCTCAGACTTCCTCCAGGCAGTCTGCTTCCTCCCCATACAATGTAATGTTTTACTATTCAGTGTCTATAAAATCGGCGGTAAAGAGTGTTTGCTACATAATTTAGATAAGGTAATTGATGAATGATGAAGGTTTCTATTTAATGTAAATGTGCACTTTGTACTGTAAGGATGTTTTTAACTGCTTATGATACATTAAACTCTAAGTTTGGTTATAAATACATATGATAGCTCAGTATGCCCATAGATACACAATATGTTGTTAGTCTTCTACTGTTATGTTGCATTATAATCAATGGCGGAAGAAATGTTAACATCCTTTACTGAAGGTAACAATCTCCGTTTCCTTCTCTTTGGCGATAAGCTGTAAATGCAGGTGTGTTTTTGGTCCTCACTGATGGGCGCATTGCTTTTTTGATTGTTTGTTTTTTCCTGGGAATGTCTTTCAACTAAAGTTTCTCATTTTTGAAGCACAGCAAAACCAAAAAGGTGAAGAGTTAAATACAGATTTCATGAAATGCTACTCAATGTAGTTTTATCCCTTTTTTTTTTGGGTCACATTTAATCTAATTTCCAAGTCTTGTATTTTCCAAATAATACACCCACATTTGGCTAAAATACTGCTGACGCCTCTTTCACACCAAACCCACAATGTCATACAAAGAGTCATCTGGTGCTTAGATATTCTGAGAGCTATTTTCCAAAACTGTGTCTCTCGTACCAACAGACATGCTCAGCCAACTACACCTTCATCCCGTACATGGTGACGCCTCACAACAAGGTGTACTGCTGTGAGAGCAGCCTGATGAAGGGCCTGACCGAGTTGATGCAGCCCAGCTTCGAGATGCTGTTGGGACCCATCTGCATGCCGCTGATCGACCGCTTCGTCCAGCTGCTCAAAGTGTCACAGGCAAACTCCCAGTAAGTGTAAGACAATGGGTGGATTGCACCAAAGACTGGACATTTTTTGTGTATTTTCAGATATTTTCACATTGTGCATTTTTCATTTTGTCTCTGTTTTCTATCTTTGCTGTTTTCTATCAGTTTTTAACAGATGTTAAATGTTGTAATGACTTAATTTTGTGCAAGTTTAGGTTGATTAAGTAAATAAGACTTAAAAAATGGGGGGAAACACAGTATCTACTAACAAAACGTGTATGTATCTCCGTTTTGTTAGTGTCTGTCTAATGTTAATATTTACAGAAACATTATACTGAACTTAATAACAAATTAATCTGCAATTGAATACATTTAAATTTGTGTTTTCTTCCATAACTTACTTTTGAACAAATATGTAGTTACTGCATTTTGGCTTTGCAGAACTGCATACAGTTAGGTTATTTCCTGACAGTCATGAAAATGTTAATGACCATGAACTTTCCGGTACTGTAACTGTTGAAGGAAACACTTTAACACTGAGAGAAAAGCAATGTGTTTGAGGATGAGGAAGCAAAAGAAAAAAATCTATTTAAAGCTATTCCCGCTGACAAGAAGTTCCTCTGAAGGCAATGTAATATTCTAATCACAGGGCCATGTGGGAAATGCACAAAATGTCTCTTCATAGATCTTAAAGCCAAAGTTATACAGAAAAACTATTGTTTAAATGCATTTTGATCTATGAAGCCATTTTATTGTTATTGCAATTATGCTCACAGGTGTTCATGTTTGATCCGCACTGTGACTCAGCAGAAAAGGCCTTTGTTTTATTATCCCACTCTTCTTATTTTTACTTGCTGTAATTATTTTTATGTTGTGCATTACTCAACTTTGACTTGCGTGGTCATCCACATTTTGAAAAAATGAAAAAATAAATAGATAAAAGTTGCACCGCCTCAGTTGCTGGGGTATTATTTTAGGCTTTCCTGCCAACAGGCGATGCAGCAGCCAGTTAGTTCTAGCTCCGCTCCAGGAATAGTGACTCAGGTTTTACATGCAGCGAAGAAGAACGTGCTCTTTGATAAAGCTTTTGTCTCCTAAAACCAACATACAGCTCAGCCATCACCTTTATCTGACTAGAATTAATTCTGTACATTGTGTGAAGTAGCATGATTATTATATATAATAGCTATTTCTAATAACCTAGTAAATACAGATTAAATGTGTTCTGCTCATGGCACAGAGACCTCTTCTGTAACAGCGATTTAAACATTTGAAGAGAACCTCGGCAGCTCAGCAGAAAATGTAAATATGTTTTATAAAAGCTATGTGGAGTTGTGAATGTTTACACTTGAACGGGTTTCTATTCATCATTTTATGTGTATTCAAGAATATTAAAGAGCACATCAGAGAAGACTCACAGTAATAATCTACAAAATAGAACAGAAAATAGATTTATATTTAATGCAATTATTGTTCCAAATTCATTACTTTACTGGAAGTACAAAGCAATATTTAAACAACATTTATAAATATTTCCAAATTAATTTAGAAAAAATAGCTTGTGTGACTAGAGAATGATCGGTGGGGAATTAAAACTCCAATCATGTTAATTGCCCCTCAAGGAGATACTAAACGTTAATTGGATTTTTGTGTGGACGTTGTTTATCTTGAGTAAACTTTGGCAGGAAACATCATCTTATGCCACCTTGAATGTAAAAATATATGGCTCATTATTACACACTGTACTTACTGTAAACATTTAGAAACTGGGTGGTTTTTGAACTCTTATGTTCTTCTCTCACAGCCAGTATTTCCGTGAGACGATTCTGAATGAGATCCGCAAGGCTCGGGAGCTGTACACTGGCATGGAGCTGGCTGGCGAGCTGAACCGCATCCAACAGCGGCTGGACAACGTGGAGTGCCTCTCAGTCGACATCGTCATCAACCTGCTGCTGACATACAGGGACATCCAGGTACAGCTGCTCTGTCTAGCATCTCTAAACATCAGCATATTGTTGTCATTTGTCAAATGAAGTGTGCTGCCTTAGGAGAATTAAACAAATCAGATAATTGAGGGAGACAGTTGGTAGATGCCAGTGATAATGCTGGCGCTGCTGTGTCTGTATATCACAGTGTTGCTTCCTGTTCTACAATACGTTGGAAGGGGATTTTACTCATTTCAACATGTGCATTTACCAGAAATTGGCCTTTGTGCGGTAAAACAATGCTATAGTTTTCCTGCTGCCACAGAGACTGCCCTTCCCCTTTTATCAAATGCTTCCTCTCGGTTTGCTCCATAGAGATAGGGTTTGACAGCAGCATGGACGTCTGGAGATACGAGTTTGTCGTGCAATTGAAAGGTTGCAATTTCAAACCTTCACAAATAGAATAGAGGAAAACATGCACATCCATTAAACAAAGGAATGAGGGCACTGTCCTTATTTATAACAATAGGACTGCAACTAACAATTATTTAAATTTTTTTATTTTGATTAATCTGTTAATTGTTTGGCCCTTTAAAATGTCACAAAAAGCAGTGCAAGGTGACATTTGTGGTTGTCTTTATTTGTCTCACCAACATCCCAAAATCCAAAGTAAATTTGCAATGATATAAAACTGAAAAAGTCTTCACATTGGAGAAGCTGCAGCCAGTGAAGTTTGGGTCTCCTTTGTTTGAAACCTCGTCACAGCCCTGATTTCACACCATGAGAATGTGACTCTTTAGAGTCAAGAGTTTAGAGAGTAAACTTTCAGCACAACATCACAAAGTGTGCCCCATCCCAAGTGTCTGGAATAAACCATGATCAGATATTCAGCTAATCACTGATGCCCTTCTTAAATTCAAACAATCTGCGTGCGCTGCTCGTGTGCCTGACTTTGGCGGAGGAAGCTACTGTACAAACCTACTATAAAAGTTATGGAGAGGTCACTCCCGCAGCATCAATCTGTCAGCGTCTCCCCTTTGCGAGTGGCGTTTTTCTCAAACAGAGGCCATCGCAGACCGCCTGTGGAGAGTTCCAGGCGAAGCTTTTGGTCTGCTCGTCTTAAATCTGCCGCTCTTTGCGCTCTTTAGTCTCCTCATTGCGATGGCACTCACTGTCCAGATCCTCCCACTCACCACAGGCAACGCACAGCCTCATGAATCATTCATTAGAACAACAAGCATTGAGGACTTGCTGAATTATTCAGCGTGCTTTGGTTATAGTGACTATGTAGGCAAGTAGGAGCAACAAAAATGTGATGAAGGGGCCGCTCAATTATTGAAGTGCGTTTGGTGTTAAGCAGACAGTTGAGTCTAGGACAGAATGAATAAAAGGACATCAGGAACTCTCCCTCAGGACACTGGTGCAGAGATGCATGGACAACAGTCCCACAATGCTTAGCAATGACCAGGGTGAAAGTGCAGCAGGAGCTCATAAGTGTTCTTCCTCACTCGTCGTCTAGGATTACGAGTCCATCGTGAAGCTGGTGGAGACTCTGGAGAAGCTTCCGACCTTTGACCCCGTGGCTCATCCGCACGTGAAGTTCCACTACGCCTTCGCGCTGAACCGGTAAGATGGCGAACGTGACGACGTGCATGACACAGCGACACACACCCGGTGATACTTTCCCAGCTACCAGCCAGCCTGCACATGGAGACCCTCACACTCATACACGCACATTCAGTTTCACACATGAACTGTTTTATTTATTTGAAATGTTAACTAGGAGGTTTTGATTTGCGTGGAGCTGCTCCGATCAACTTATGTTTTGTGCTGGTTGACATGTGAAGGATGTGGTGTCACTTATTGACAATAAAGCAATTTTCTTTAGAATTTTACTGACAAATTATAAGGAAATTGATGAACATACTGAGGTGACACATCTGCTCGAGGGGGAAATTTTCTGCTATATTTAGGACGTCTGAACTGTATTCTCTGCTGTCTGAGCATAGGTAATTTTTATGCTTTTGTACAGCCTAATTGTGTGTTTTTTAGATATTTTTTGAATATTATTAATGTATTGCATTTTTAATGTTTTTCATGCGTCATGTAAAGCACTTAGAATTGCCTTAGTGTTAATAAATTTACTTTGGATAATCGATTATGATTTGAACACAGTCTAGCTTCTTGTTCCTTTGTAAATGGCTCTACCATAAGAACAATGATACACTTAATTATCAAGACACTTAATGGTCTATTACACTGTGTACTATGTAAATATACATTTGTCGTACCAGTCAATATCGAGTTGTTCAGTAAAATATCATGATATTTGAACTTTGTACTGAGGTTTTGTGATCTTGAGGTTATCACTTGCTCTAAAGAATTGCATAAGCAGCAGTCGTGGGAGAATATTGCTCAAACTCCATTTAAATCTTGAAAGAAATTTAAAGAAAATCACAAAATTTGAAGTTACAAGCAGCAGTAAATTCAGGTTAAGGGCTCCAAAGCAGCAGTGATATTAGTGACGGTTTGACTGCCTGTTTCTCACCAGCTGCTTTTCTTGTAAACTTCCTGCGGTTTCTGTGGTGCGACTGCCTCAAACAGCAATAAAGCTTGCTGTTCTTTAATTTGGCAGCTATTGGAAAATGTTTCTGCAGGGTGCCAAGATGCCCGCGTGTTCACTGTTACCGTCTGGCCCATTACCAGGATGTGATTTCGTGTTTGCGAGCTGAAGGCAGCGCATTGGGATCATTTGTGAAACAAATGCATACGATAAGTGCTAATGACAGAACCCCCCCCCCAAAAAAAAATTAAACCTAAATCAAAACAGCATTTTGATTGGAATCCGCAGAAATACAGACAATAATATTTTGTTATTATTACTTTCATTAATCAATCAATCAATCAATATTTCATTATAAAATTATATTGCAATATTGTAAGCATTGTCCTCCCTAAAGCCTTTCGCCACATTCGACCCACTTAGATGCCCTAATAATAACCTTCGTTGCCATAGTGAAAACTAATGGCATTAACTAAAATAATTGTATCCCTGTTGCCCTCTACAAATGGACAGTTTAGTGTCCCTTAATCGTCTAACAGCTGTCTTTCCTATCCTGTAATAAATAAAACATGTAATTTCTTTGACAATGAACCCGTGAAATAACTATCTTGAAGCCTGAATACAAAATTACTGATATTAGGCTGTCAAATCGTGGCTGCAGGCTGTAAGAGGCTGCACAATAGAGTGATAAAGTAGAAAAATCTTTCTATTCTCATTTGGAACCTACCCCATCAAAAACTTGATTGGCCTGAAGTTGGTGCTCTGCTCCTAAAGTAATCTGCCGGGTTGAAGTGTGCGTTTGAACTAATTGGCTTCAGCCTCTTGTCTGCAGCAGGGCAGCGTCAGGCGTGTGAGTTCGAACGCTGCTCGAAGAATTTCCTCCATCTAAATACCAATCAGCACTCTGGAGGGAAGAAAGGGAGAAATAGAGAGATGCATGAGGAGAGAGCAGGTCTAGTCTCCCTGAGCTTCCCCCTGGACGGTCTCCATGGCAATAGCTGTCAGCTCATATGTTTTATTTAACCTTCACGCTCTGGAGAGAGGAGCCGCGATATGTTTATCAGGATTTTTTTTTTCATGACTTTCACACATCGTGCCTGTGTGTGAGACTTCACTTCGCAGTACCACTTGTTTCTTTCTCTGTCTGTGTTTTGACTCATTCAGTAACTGAAGAATAAAGCCTTATTGAAATTTCATACCTCAAGAACAAAGATGGCCCTCATGGAGGTTCTGAAGCACTTTGCTGCATAAATTACCATAATAATGAGAAAAAAATGTTTTTTCTGAAGGTATTAGGGACCTTAGTTGATGTTAATACTCCATATGTTATGTAAGCACGTGTGTTGACGAGTGAGAATTATCTTAAGTAATCTTTATCCTTAATACTGATTAATATATAAAAACAATTAATAATAAATATATAATGACCATTTGTGAGGGCACATTATGCAGCGTGATTTTTGTCTTCATCTCATTGCTGTGGTGCTTCTGCACTGCAATTCAGAGATCGCCTGTGATTTAAATAGTGCGTCCAGTAGTGTGGCATTTGGATTTTCTGTTAATTATATTCCAGTTTGTTTAGTTGCCACTTTCAGTACATAAGATTTGTGCAACAAGTACGATAAAACAAGGCGTCAAAAAAAATATGATAAATATGATCCTAAAATGTATGAGACCAACAGTACGACCAGTTTAAGTGTCTGGACTGTACTGTGTGCTGTTTGGTTGGTTCAGCATGTGGTTTCATTGATGGTACCCTGATTGATATAAATGGGGTAGACTAATCATTAGAAACACCTCTTAGTCTAATGCAGTACGAGGCAAAGGCACTAAAGCCTACAGCCTCCAAAATGTCCAAAACAGTTTCAACAAAACATTGTAGACTTTGTTCAGGTAGGACTTTTTGAAAGGGTTATATAAGACTTAATTTGTTTTTTTAGTCTTTTTCTAATGTAGCAGAAGCATTAAACGCATTAAACACACTCTCAGAAACAGGAAATGTAAAAGCTCATGTAATTCAATTAATTAACACGAGGAGGTTGCAATTCATTTCCCAATGCGAGCTCTTTTGAATGCGTGACTCATTACAGACCCTCGGTTATTTCCTTACAGGTTTGTTATAACAGAACCTTCAGCAGAAGCTCCCAGTCCTGAATAAAAGTGGCGATTCTTTAAATGAACCCAGTCACCTCAGTAATTTAAGTCGGGCTCCTAATGGCCTCCTCTGTGCCCGGTATCACTGTCCCACAACAATAGCTGTTCAACTGTTCCCTGGCTGCACACACAAACACACACATACCGACATACACATAATGATCCAAGAGTTTTACAGATTTATTTCAATATTTCCCATTTACTGTACGTTTTATACTCCGTATACACTTAATTATGTTATATAAATTGTATTCTTTTAGCTACATTAACACTCATCATTACGTAAGACAGTTTTTTTTTCTTGTTTTATGAGTTAATTCAATAACAATCACTTAAAACCAATATGATATATCAAAATGTGTTTACAGTTTATTGGGGAGTACCACTGCATATGTGAAAAAAGGTTGTATAATAAGAACCTCCTGTCTGCAGTCTAGTTGCATTGTGGGTAATGTAGGAGCCAGGTTTTAATAACAATGCGTGGAGATGATATATCTTGTTTGGCTGCATCAATTTTGAGCCTTTTTTTTAAAAGTAGTACATTGTTTTGTCTGATAATGTTTTAGGAGTGCAGTGTTGAATCGCTCTTTTTTAAGGTGCTACATTCCCACAACCAGGTATCAGAAAGAAGAATTCTTTAATGCATAAGACCAAATCCAGCTCTCGTTCACAAGCAGACCAAAGATGGAGGTGTAGCAAGTGCTTGGAAGTTGTACCGGTTTACTGTTGTGCTTTCTGTTGTGTTATTACTGCTGTTGTTGTTGAATGGGAGAAGGCGTGCCACCTGTTGCTCCCTTCACAACTTGGAAATTCATGGAAACTCCTATAGTGTATGTGTGATTATCCAAAAATAGAAAGTAATGGAAGGGAGTGTTGACATGACAAATGTTAATCTGGTAAAGGCACTTTAAGGTTTAAACTAGCCCTTGGAAATGTAATTTTTATTATCATTTAGCAGTAAACTTCTGTTAATGAAGCAGAAGCCCAGATGTTCTGACTCCCAAGTGTAGGTCTAGCTCCCAAAAACACAATCCTACACTTCCCATAATGCAACTTTATAGGGTGTTTTCAGGTCCCTCCAGAGCCCCAGAAAACTCTATTTTCACAGGCTGGGTACAGCACATGATAAATATATGCAATGACGTTGACATATAAAATCGGTGGAGTGCCCCTTTAAGATTAAGATGGCGTGATGTCTTAACCACAAGAGTGTTAATAGTCACAAATACCCATGAGAGTTTTCCACTGACACATGCCTACAGAGAGATTTGCTCAAAGCTAATTCGTTTTGGCTTCATTGCTGCCGGCAAATGTCTCACTCAAGCTAAAAAATGTCCAAACTTTAATTTACCTCCTTTCTATCTTTGCCTGTGTGTGCTTTTTGTGGGTGTTTGCGAGTGTAGGAGGAACTTGCCGGGCGACAGGCAGAAGGCTCTGGACATAATGCTGCCCCTGGTGGAGGGCGACGAGGAGCAGGTAGCCTCGGACATCTACTGCCTGGTGGGACGGATCTATAAGGACATGTTCCTGGAGTCTCACTTCACTGACACGCAGAGCAGAGACAGCGGCACACACTGGTGAGAGAGCCGGGCAGGATGTCAGAGAGTGTGTGTGTGTGTGTGTGTGTGTGTGTGTGTGTGTGTGTGGGTGTGTGTGTGTGAGACATTTCTGTTCAGGCAAACAGTTGGTTCCTCCGGACACTGAGTCACGTATAAATATTGCTAAAAGAAATGTTGCGAATGCCAAGATGCATGACAGATGCCTTTTAAGGTGACTCGCTGGATCGTGGCACCAAAGTATTAAGAGCTGAAAGGTGCCGTGAATAAAGGACTTTTTAATGACTGTTATCATGACGGTAAAAGTCTTTGTCAGTAAGGAGTATCACAAGTCTCATTTGAGGAAACAGGCGACCCGCGAGGCTGCAAACAGCAAAACTTGTAACACCTTAAAGCAAACGTGCAAAAGCATGAGAACAGCGTGCAGAGGTTCAAGTCCTGTCAGCTAAAAATGACATAAGGAAAAGATTACAAAAGCAATATTCAAGTGCTAACAATACAAAAAAGCAATAATTAAGGTTATATTGTAATGTTGATAGTTTGAGATGCAAAATTCATCAATTCTTGCATTCTTGTGTTCCTTGTATCAGAAAGTGGAAATGGGGATATGGTAATATTTCATGCCTCTTACTGCCAATCGAGCCTCATTTGAAAGAAATAGAGTGGAAATATTAGTACCTGTGAAAGGTTCCTTCCCCATTCTTCTTGCTAATGCACCGCTGTTATGATAATACTGGTGCAGCTCTTAGAAATTTCTTAAGAGGAAGAACACAGTCAGGTCGCAGAAAAGACAGCAAGTTTTGTTCCATAATCTAATATATGCCTCTTTCTTGTAATGTCTTTTTTCAAAACTCTTCTTGATCATACATATCAGATGAAAACTTAAGAAAACACAAACAGAGGAAGGTGCAGGGACGATTATACGTAATGCAGTGCGATGTGTTCACAGATAATGATCATCACCGTGTCTATTTTGGTAGACAGAGTTTAGACACCAGTGGTAGCATAATTCAAAGGTCTGACAAATTTTCTCAGATTTCTCAAGGGGAACCAAAAAGCACATACCTGAGCAGAATCCCCCATAAGGATTTAAATATTAGTTGTCACAAATTTCCGATTAAAGTTCCAGTGTTAAGTTTTTCTTCCCAGTGTTTATTTACTAATTAAATGTATTAAGGGGTTCAGTACCGTGTGGATGAATTAGGGAATAGAATTTTCTTAAAGATATTTTCTTATTATGAGCATTATTCTCAATCGTAGAATCTCATAGAAGAATGATTTTAAGTACAGTCCAGATCTAAACCTTTTACAGACCATCGGATTATAAAGCTGGACGTTCACAACATGAATACGCTGCAGAAAAACCTGCAGGTTTTGGCATTAGCTGGTTGCTAAGGAGTCAGCACAGAGTGAGATGCAAGTGCAGGGTTTCCAGCACCTTGTTGAATCCAGTAAGTAAGGCTGTTCTGGAGCAGATGAGGGTATTACTTGGTTCTAACTAGTTTGCCGTCTCCTTAAGAGTCTGGTCGTCACGTCAGCATATGGAGGCTAAAAGTAGCAGACGAAAGTTGACTTGAGAACAGAGCAATAATAATAAGATGAGGCTGCTGAATGCCTTCATCAGGAAATTGCTCTTAAGATCTCATATCTTTGTCGATGGAACATGCTGCTTGCATTATCAAGCTCCCATCTGGCTATTATTTTCAGTTCCATGTCACAACTTGGCAGAGGCTCCTAATAACATTCACACCCCTTCCCTCAACACAACAGATTGCTCATTAAATAAATGAAATTTCTTGTTTTGTGAGGGTACTCACAGTTGCGGTTTGCCGTTCTGTGGTCCCAACTCAATATGGCTGTAATTGTTTTTTCTAACTTGAAGTGTCTCAGGAAGCCGGGGGAGCCCCGTGAAGACATCCGTTATCTCAGAGATGCTTGGGATTTGGAATGACGCATTTCTTGGACGAAAAGTGTTGTGTGTTTATTGGACCCATTTATTTCTTCTTTTCTCAGGTTTAAAAAGGGGTTTGAGTCAGAGCCAACACTACACTCTGGTATCAACTATGCTGTTCTACTCCTGGCAGCCGGACACCAGTTCGACACATCTTTCGAGCTTCGCAAAGTGGGTGAGTGGACGTTAGATTGGATATCTGTCCTCTGATAGGTATGATCAGTCAAATCTATCTGGGGAATATGACTGTTTTACAAAAGGAAAGCTTGTATTTCATGATGTGCATCCATACATGGAAACCTGCAAGTAAGAGCTGCACTCATCAGTGTTTTTTTATTAACAATGGAAGAAATGTGTGTAAATGTGAAAGCTGTCACTCGTATTGGCAAACCCACAGACAGTTATCACCTGACTTTGCGGTTCCTCTCAGGTTTACAGAGCGTTTTAACGTCTTTCAGCTCAGTGTTTTGCTTTAATGGATCGCAGGCAGCAGTTTTCAGCAAATAAACGCTCTGGAAAACCTACACTATGGTACCTGTCCAGCACCAAACGTGTTTCAAAACTTTCATAAATATTTTTTTTTTTTATTGTGCATTCAGGGGAATATCAATCAAACTGGTGTTGGTTTATTCATTTTTAAAATGGCATTTATCTGTTTTTGCAAATGAACTGCTCAAATATTGATTATAGCTGCTTTAATAAAGAAAAACATCTGACGATATATAGTAACATTTCCTCCTGCTGCAAGTCAAGCATGCTGTTAAGCCCCTCTTCTGCTTTTGCCCTGAAATCTGAGGCTCAGAGGAGCTCAGGAATGTGGGAAACAGAGCAAGCAGTCCTGGGAATTGGCCCATAGCTCCCTAAATTAGCCCCACCCTCCGTCCCTGTAGACCCTGTTTCCCCTACACTTACACATCCCCACAACCCCCACCTGCCTCTCTAAATGGCTTGTTACTGCAGCAGGACATGTAGCTGCAGCTTCCCTCCTCAGAAGCCAAGAGCATGATCACAGTTACCTTAAAAATCTTGCAGACTACAATGGCAAATTATAAAGCCAGACCTCTGCACTGCAAGTTGTGGCATATCCTAGTATGACATTTTTTTGAGAACAGTCTCTTCTCAGCTGTGTTGTGTGCTTGAAATCTCAGTTTGCGATGGCCTCAGGGAAAACTTAATTACAAAAATGATCTTCCTATTGTGTTAAATACAGTTAACTCTTTTGTTGCTTTCCAGGAGTGAAGCTGAGCAGCCTGTTGGGGAAAAAAGGCAGCCTGGACAAGCTGCAGAGCTACTGGGATGTGGGCTTCTTCCTGGGTGCCAGCATACTGGCCTGCGACAATACCAGGGTCATCCAGGCCTCTGAGAAACTCTTCAAACTCAAAGCCCCCGTCTGGTGAGAACACGGATAAGCCTTCCTCAGATTAGCATGCAGGAAAACACATTTTTAGACCGCGTCCATCACCAACTGTGTCCTCTGCTTTCGCTTGAAACCACAGTGGCCATCTGTGGCCATTGTGCAAGCATTTGGTGTATTTCTCATAGAGAACAGAAAATATCACAAGGAACTCACTGAACAACACCTCTGTCTTTGCATGGATTTGGTGAATATAGGAGTTTAAAATGTCTAAGAACGTAAAAGATTTGCTTTTTCTCAACAGGAGACACAACTAAAAACAGAGACATTAAAATGGTGCGGAGATTAGTGAGTGGATAGACTGATACATTTACCTTCAGCCAACAACATTATTGCCATGAAAAACAGATTTTCTTTATTGTTTCAGTGAAATTTTGGTGTGTTTTAATGAGAAAACACAACACACAAAAATTATAAAATTTCTATATGACAAGCATATGAAAATAACTTCATGCTATTCTCACGTAATCCTTTCACAGTGGAGGAACAAGGGTCTTAACTATCTGTAATACATAATTTCAGAGTTTATATCCATTCCTCAGATGTACAACATGTGGAGGAGTAGAGTAAACTGTCTGCAGCTCCCCTGCTGTTCTTTATTTGTGTTAGCGCTGTGAAAACTCTTTAAGTTTCCATTAATGTCACAAAGAAAAATGAGCCCCAGCATGTAAACACAATAATATGGTTTTGTTTGTTCCTTTGATCTTTCTTGATCTATGTTCATGGGTTTAAAACAATATAATAAACATGCAAATTATCTGCCAGTAAGTTATTTTGTTTGTTAAATCAGATGTTTTTCTGATGAGAAATGGGATGCCAATACAGTTTCCTATGTTTCTAATTTGGTTACATTCAGTTAAATATTTTTTCTTTTATTCTCTGTGGTTGCTTTCAGGTATCTGCGCTCGCTGGTGGAAACCATTTTAATCTACCAGCAGTTTAAGAAGCCCGGCACGGAGCAGCCGGCCCCCAAGCAGGAGCTGGTGGACTTCTGGATGGACTTTCTGGTGGAGGCCACCAAGAAAGACGTCTCCTCTGTCCGATTTCCTGTAAGTGATTCCAGCCAAGGAACTAATTAACCTGAAATGATGCAGCTCAGGGGCCAAACAGTGGCTGATTTATTGGAAAGCTCTCAGGTTTAATATGTGGAAACAAAAGAAAAAGATTATGCATGCTCAGCAAACTTTCCTTGGTTAAATAAAGGAAACAATACAACACTTTACTCTCTTTTCCAGGTGTTGATATTAGAGCCCACTAAAGTGTACCAGCCTTCATATTTGTCCATAAACAAAGATGTGGATGACAACACAGTGTCTATCTGGCATGTTGCTCCTGATGACAAGGTGGGTGTCCAACAACTTTGACTCCCCGACTCGGCTTTTTCTACTGTTTGTCCCATTCCTCTAAACTCTGTTCTGTAATTTGCACTGTAGTTGACAAATTCTTCTACAAGTAATAATCCGTTCCTGAATCTGAGATGAAACATAAAAAAATAATGGAGCAGAGCACCGGCACTGCCTGTCTGGATGTGTATAACTGCGTGGTTTGATACACAATCAGCACCAATATTACACTTTCTGTCTTAGATAAACATAGTACGGCAAATTTATGGGAGATTTATAAACGCAAGTGAAGGAGCCATAAACATCCATTATGGCTTGTCGCAGTATGGGAAGATGGCTTTCTCCATTATTAGCATATATTATATTTGAGCAATGCAGTAGAAAGAAGAGATTTACTGAAATGATATGCAGCCAAGTTTTGGGCAAGATGTTGGCAAAAAATATACATGAAATATGATATAATTTAAAGACTATTAGTACACATGGCCTGTTCAGCTTGTTTAATAGGAAGTGAAGCTGGTGGGTGATGGGAGATAGCCACAGAAACTGCTTGTGTCTGTCTGGCTGGCTGGTCATACAGTCATACGCCATACAAAATGACGGATGATGCTTGTCAGTTTTCCTTTTTTGTTATCTTTGGTTAATTGCTACGCTGTGATAATGGACTCTTGCTTCCTGTCATGGTGTTCTTTGAGTCGGCCTTATTGATTGTTTACTCATGTTGTAGTACATTATGGCTTACCTACATCACAGCAGCACAGCGCATAAATAAAAGTGGTTACTCACCAGTAAATTGATCCTAGTAAACATCATCTGCACGGAGTTCAACGTTTCATTTCATTCATGTGCTATAGACAATGTAAAAACCACTAATGTCTTTTCATTACTGGGAGGTCAATCAACATATTAGAGATAATGCTCCTGCTCTAATATTACTATCAATCTGCTAGAAGCTGTAATGATATTTGTTTTGATCTATCCTGCAGCACAAGGGGATCCATGAGTGGAACTTCAGCGCCACATCAGTACGAGGTGTCAGGTCAGTGTCTGCTGTCTTTAAGGACACACTCATATCACATCTGACGACCTCACACCTGTCTCCAGAGGGTGATTGGTTTAAATTTATCATCAGATGGTGGGTTGGAGGAAAATTGTTTAGCTCCACTATGTCTCTGAAAGTCACCAGACAAAAACATTGAATCATTTCTGCCATTTGGAGGGATGTCTTGGCTCTTTTAAACCAACCCTGCCATTATGTTTGTGCTGTTACATGTACAAACCGCATGTTAATGTGCAATAATAGCAACGGATCATACCGGGGCGACAAAAATCTTTTTTCTTCTCCTTGATTTGAATAGGTAAAAGTCTCTCTCAGGAGAAACCTGGCCAAGAAACTGTCTTATGACAACAAATAGTATACAGACGACATAAACAGAACAGAAACAAGAGTCTACAGCCACAACCAGCTGTGAGAGGTGGTGATTTGAGCTAAATGCGAACATGCTGATGTGTATGATGTTTACCACCTTCACCGTCTTAATTTAGCGTGTTACATTAGCTGGATCTGATGGGAATGTCTGTGGTTTTGGAAATATTTGCTCATAAACAATATTGCACACCTGTTGGAGGAGCTAGATGAAAAGTGAAGGAAACCATGACCTTTTAATATAAATATATGTATTATATAATATATATAAAAATGGAATTGAATAAAGAACTAACATTGTTCCAAGATATAAAGATATAGATGTGTCTGAATTCCACTATTAGTCAGCAACAAATGAAAAACCTCAAGATAAAATATAACAAAAGAAAAAGTATAACATTATACCAAACAAAACAAACAAATTTACTGCTAACTATATGTAAAGGACTCACATTATGTGCAGAGGTAGAGAGCATGCACAAAAGCATCTTGTTAAATGCATGCAATGTGCAGTTGTAAATAAGATAAGAGCATGCAGAAATGTACATTACCATCACTTCAACTCACAGCTCCAGACTGTATCAGAATGCTCCATTAATACCACAGAGCGTCTACCATGGACAGTTTCAATGATGTTTTTCTCTATGCCTCCTTTTCCACGGTCCTCAAAGGAATTCACTGTCAGATCAGGGAGAAGTGGAGGGCTGTGCTCACATGTTGCTAGGGAACGACTCATTCTCTGTGCCCACTCAGCCTGCAGACAGACAGCAGGACACAATAGCAGCACTGCGAGCAACAATACGACCACACATACAGTCCCTTCGTTGTCTGGATCGGCAGCTCTGGCCTTGGCAAGCTGGCTAAGAATTAGACAAGGGCTCATCCCAGCGGATAAAAGTTTTCCATTTAGTTGTTGAATCAAAGCTGTGCAGAAATTCAGCATCATTTAATTTGACAATTTGCTAAACAAGTTTTGTGTTTTTTGCAGATGCAGAGTTTGTCTATAGACAAACTCTATAGCTGGTGCTGCAGCTCATACTCATAATACTGCATACTTACAGCGTATATCAGTAACATGTATTGTTATTTCCTCTGTTTGTACATCCTGCATTTGTCTACTGGAGTTTATATTTTGATGGCCATCTACATCCCCTGACAAACAGTCATTTATTTCATGCCACAGATTTAATGGCTGATGTCATAAATCCAGTGAAAGGCTTCGTTCATTCTCTGAGTCGTATCTGCTCTTGTGGGATTATTGTCCAAATAACTGTGGACTGTTTCTCCTCAGCATCTCCAAGTTTGACGAGCGCAGTGCCTTCCTCTACGTCCTTCACAATGCAGAGGACTTCCAGATCTATTTCTGTACAGAGATGCACTGTAAAAGGTTGGTCTGTCTGTTCTCGCTCTCTCTGCGTTTGTTTGACACCATTAAGCTCATTAAGTGCATGTTTCAAGCAGTTAGTAGACTTTTTAATGGTGTTAACATAATATAGCTTTACTGATTGTGATTAAAATGATTCAATTACCGTTTCCTATTATTTTGAAATTGATATTATTGGGCACTTTCTAGTAATGCACTTTATTAATTGTTTTAACTACTGACTTAATGAATAGTAAATCATTTTGATAAGCTTTACAAATCAGTTATAAGCCATTAACAAGAGCAATGTTTGCGAGGTTGTGAAAATCCCTTTGTCTGATTTGACCGTATGACTGTTTCTCTTCTGGAAAAGTGCTGCAGAGGATCAAACTGCATTTGTTAACAAAGTTGTTATTAAGCATTTATTAATGACTGACCAACATTTATAACTGCATTATTACCTAATTGAAGGATAACTGATAGCTGATCTATAAAGGATCAGTAAATGATTTATTAACCATTAACCTCTTATATCCCACTGACCTGCTGGAGGGTCTGTCATTATAATCTCTTGGTGGTTAGTTGTTCAAAACTGTAGAACTTAATTATAAATTGTAATGGAGATCCCTTTAATCTCATCCAACGAAGAGTTCAAGGAAAAATACTGTATATGTGATACTATTAGTGTGGAATAGAAGGATTTTCGCAGTCTTAAAGGTAATTAGAGAGAAATAAAAAGAGAAAATTGCACGTTAAAGGGTGAATAAAGCGATCAGTTAAAACAATTTTTAAACCTTTTATAAATGGTGCTTTATTAGAACGTGGTAGTGATATTATAGAACATCACATTACTTACAGAACTAAAGATTTGAGTCTTGAATGTTGAAATTGAGACACTGCTGAATTTAAATACCCACACGTACACACACATCTGTTGCAATGTGTTGCTCAGGAAGACTTCGATGTAGACAGGAGCACCGGCGATCAAACCAACACTATGATTAATGGCCTTCCTACTCAACAACCACTATTGCTGACATATTTTTGACCATGAAGATTTCTGTCAGTCTACAAAGATAAAAGATCTCTCCCACTGCAGTGAGTGCATCTCTTCTCTGGTCGTACCCAACTCTACTTTAGTTCAGGCACTCATGTCAGCTCTGTTCTCAGGTGGGAAATTTCGCACCTCACCGTCGCCACGAACACACCTTGTTTCATTTCGGCACCATCGTGTTCCTCGCTAGCTGCTCAGCGGAGCGCTTGTGACTCTCACATCAGAGGCTCCCGAGCACTTCCAGTTCCATTATGTGCAGTGTGAGAGTCAGTGAGTCATGCCTGCTGTTGTTATGATGCTGCTCTCCTTTAATACAAAGAAAAAAGGAGTGACAATGGGAAGGGAGGGGTGGAAAAAGGTGACAGGGAAGGAAGGAAAAAAATGAAAAGTGGTAGAGAGAGAAAGACACCCATGTCTGTTTGTGTATGTGTCTGTGCATATGTGTGATTGGCGTGTGTGCACGCACAGGCACACGTGTATCACAGAACACCTGCAAGCACGCCATGTGTGACAGCATGATGAGGCGACGCGCTGATTCACAGCTTGTGTGCAGCGAGAGTGGTAAAGGTCATTATATGTACTGTATTTGTGTGGGAGGTGTGCATGTAAACATACTGTAACCCCTTCTGGAAAAGACCACCAGATAAACACCGCCACTCAATCGCAATCTGTACCTGATGAATGTCAGACAACATGTGCAAATTCTGAATGTTAAATGGCTCTAATTCACTGTGGATAAAAAGAAAACATTATGCATTATTTCTTTACCTGCTCTTTTATGTTATTAGGAAATACGCTGCAGACAGGAAGATATTTATACTCTTGTTGTAAGGGCTCTAGGAACAGGTGCATTGTAACTATAGACCGATAATGAAGTTTAACAAGAGTGTGCTTATAAACACTGCATAATTTGATTGAATTACAGAGAAGGAGTCATAGCCTTGTCATTGTATCCAAAAACGGGAACACTATGTTAGGCCTTAACATGAGATCTATACTTTTCATCTAGTATGGATACAAGCACTCAGTCATCATGCTCAAAGTACAGTCAAATCACTGCTTATTTATTGTTTAATTTGTAACCAAATATGCTGGAGTGGAGCCAAAACAGTAGAAACTGTCCAAATACTTAGACTCCACCCTACTGAAGCTGTGTGGATATGCTGTGTGTGATCTGTATTTTGGACTGATCCGGCTTTTCTTTGGCAGATTCTGTGATCTGGTCAACAGCATAACAGAGGAGGCCTGGAAAGGTCCAGAGGAGGGAGACTGTGACGCTGACGCCTTAGAGGTGAGAGGACTGAAGAGTGGATGCACTTCCATATTGGATATTGGTGGTTTGCAGCTTTTTTGTAGCTGTGAAGTTCATCAAAAGTCCTTCCTATAGATTAGTCACTGGTTCACTTGCAGCAGAGCTACTGGCACAACTCAACCACAACTACTGAACATTGAAATCACCTGACATGGTGAAAATCTGATTTATGAATCTGGAAACCATTTTTCCATTTGGATTTCTCTCCTAGTTTTCCTAATTCTACGCAACTCTTTTTCAATACAAGATGCCAAGAAGCTATTTACCCGTTTCTGAACATTGTTCTGTTGCATCCTGTCTTTGCGGTGCGCTTTGCCTTTTTTTTCTAAATGTCACAGGAAATACGATATGGTTGTGGTGTTTCCATCAAAAGACTTGAATTACTGACAGAAAACAAAAATCATTGACCGCAAAATCATCTTTCAGTTGTTAATTAGCCTTGGGCGAGTTCCTTTTGAGTGCCAGCGATCGGACTGTTTTTCATGCTTCCATAAAAAAAAATGAAAAAAATGCAGAATTTTCAACTGCAGTGAAATAATTATTTCCCTCTCTTTTTATAACATAATGTCTTTTGATAAAAATCTCTTTTAAGCATGTATGAACTCGTGATTTCTATCTAGCTTTTTCTAATTCGGTTCATCACAATTTGCATTATAATAACTGGATCGAAACCCAGCTGCAAACCCAGTGAAAATGAAGAGTAACCTGCTGGGATGAGGCCTGGATTTTGCATGTGTGCTTTGTATGCTTTGGCAGCACAGAACAGACACCTGCTGCTGCATTCACCTGTCTTCCCAGCAGAGCCTCGGGAAAAGAAAAGCTAATTACCCCGAAAACGCAGTCGCACCCTTTGCGACTCAGCGGCGTGGCACATATCAAATGTCTAACAGGTTTCTCTCAAGAGCTGCTTTTATATCTGTCAGCCTAAATGTAATGTCGGTTTGTCTCCAGCCTTACAACACAACCTGTCCTAAAACAAAGGTCTTAGCTTGTGTCCTGTGATTCAGAAAGAAAAGTTCTTTAGTTTATTCTTTCCTGCTGAGGTTTTTAATCAGGGTGCAGGGATCAATGTAACAGGTTTAAAGTGATCTCATTACAAAGAAGAGATCATTTGTTAAACTTAATTAACGAATCAGTAATCAGATAAGCTTGTTCGGATAAAAAAATATGTTCTTTTAAGTTGTTGGATAAAACGACGAGTACAATGCAGTAACTGGATTCTGTAACAAGAGAACAATAATCTGGCAAATAAGGGTTAAGAAACAGATAAAGTACAGAAGAGTGTAGTTTTAAAAAACATAGAAGAAAGTAGCTTTACTATGATCAGATTTAAGTTTGAAAACTACTTTAAAACAGATTTTAAGATGCAAACAAACAAAGAAATAACCATGCAATTGCTTCTTTTGTATACACTTTAGTTTCTTTAATAAAAATGCAGCAACAATTAGTTTAAAAATAATTTAGTATTAGATTAGATTAGAATAGTGCATAGTAATTTCAGTATTTCAGAGAATTATTCATCTGTAACCAAACACTACACTGCTGCAGGCACAGTGGTAAGAACATATGCGTGCTCTTGTCTCCACAGTACGACTACGAGTATGACGAGCACGGAGAGAGGGTGGTTCTGGGAAAAGGCACATTTGGAGTGGTGTACGCAGGCCGAGACCTCAGTAACCAGGTCCGACTGGCCATCAAAGAAATACCAGAGAGAGACAGCAGGTGAGAATCTGCATTTCTCAGGAAAAGGCCACCATGTCCTCTTTTATATGTCACTCTGAAGGTCTCACGAGAAGCATTTTTATCAGGACTCCAGTGACATAATGTAATGACTTTAATATACAGTATGAATAATCATGTGATGTTTCTTACAGGCAAGAGCATTTTTTTTTGCATTTTTTTTAAGTTGGCACATTGTTACGATTCTTTGCACATCACAGCCTCCAACCGTTGAATAACGTGAAACCGGCGGCTGAAATATGTGATGCATCACCCACATCCTGCATGCACGGTACAAACAAACTTGTAAAAACATTGTTCCATAGTGCTACTAGCCATCACAAACTGAATAATCATAGTCTCCAGAGGATGGATACTGAAACATCTGGTGATCCACTGACCTTCGCTGTAGTGCCAAAATCAGACCAAAATGTCATATTTGGACACAAGATATTTCCTAATCTATTTGGCAGATTGCCATGGAATTGGTTCAGCACATTCGTGTTCAGAAGAGGTTAAACTCTTTTGATTTGAAGCCAGCCTCAGGACATACTTTTAGCAATCCTGTGCAAAAATGAAATTACAGCCTGAATGTAAACAGGTGTCTGAGCTGTTAACTCCTCATCTTGTTCGGCACTGTTGAGCATCATTAAGAAGAGTGTCGCTTCCCTCCAACTGGGAGTGTGAAGCACAGATCAGCAATGTCCCTGAAGGTTTCTGGCTTTCTGTGGGCTGGTATCCACTTGAGTGACTGGTTAGTGGAGAGCCATGAAGGCGAACTCCCACCCTCCGTCTCTTATTCCCACCACTGTCTCTGCTTAAAACGCCTGTCTCCTCATAGCTCTACAGTGTTCCTTCTCATCAGGACTCTCTGGCAGACCAGATGATCCCACCACCACACTTTGTTTCTCTAATCACATCAGCGAATAAGCAGGTCACTCGGCTGCAAAGAAAGTGGAGAATTTGGGTAAAAAATTAAGAAGTGCATTGAAATCTCAAGACAGAGAGAGTGAGAGAGGTTGTGATTCATGCAGAGAGCTGAAAAGAAAATACTGGTAGGCATGCTATCAAGATCCAGCCTCGCTGTTTTTATGGTTTATTCTTTTGGCTTTTTGATGCGTCATCTATATCCATCCTGTTTACTCTCATGTCACCTTGAAGAAGAGAGTGACAATGACATCTCCATGAGCCTTCTTTCTCTAGTGAATAATGCACACTCAGACCATCAAATTATTATCAGATTAATAGAGTCTAGGATTATTTTTTTTTTGTATTTTTATTTCATTGAGATTAATCAGAAAAAAAATAGTCAACCATCAGAAAAATTAATTCACAACAATTTTGTAGCCATTTGCTGATGTTTTATAGACCAAATGATTTATCATTTAATCAAGAAAATTATCTGTAGATCAATCCACAATAAAAAATATAATATATATAATATAATAATAATAATCTGTCAGGTTTGATATTTTTAACCATTTTACGTTAATGCTTAGTTTTAGCTTTGTTGTAACAGTTTTTAAACTATTTTTTTAAAGTATAATGACATTCAATATACTGCAAGTGTGTAGTACAAATGTTGACTCGGGAAATCTACAATTTTAGAATGGAGTGTAATTTTTCAATACATCTTCGACTAAAAAGAAAAAAAAAACAACATATGTTCCTGCCTCATCTACATGCATCTAACCTGTTTTCAGAGAATGAAAGTATCTCATTGTCTCCTGTTCTTCTCTAGCATAGACTGTAACATAAAGCTTTCATGCCTTGTGTGTTTTTTAATACAGGTACTCTCAGCCGCTGCACGAGGAGATCGCTCTTCACAAGCACTTAAAGCACAAGAACATCGTCCAGTACCTCGGCTCCATCAGCGAGAATGGCTTCATAAAGATCTTCATGGAGCAGGTGCCTGGAGGTGAGACCAGCTGTTGCTGTTATGTTCTTATGGAAAGGAAATTAAAGATAGGAAAGGAGTTTGATTCAAACAAGAGATGTGCACAACTTGAAATATGTGTTAGACAAAACAACTGAGAGCAGAGAGATAAATGAACTGCTTTAAGGACATGATGCTCACCAAACTGTATTCCAAGTCTCAGATATCAACTCAAAGAAATACTTTAAGTGGCTGTTATTCCTTATCTTTATGTGTTATTCTTTCACACCTTATCTTTACTTGAATAAACATATATTTTACTGAAAAGAATAAACTTGCACTGATGGCTGTGTTTACACCACATGGCTGGCAAAGTCAGTTAGATTTTACCATTACAACTAACATGTCTTGGAATATATTTTTACAGTTCTGAAAGGGGCAATTAATAACCCAAAGGTTATGAAACTAATCCATGTTTTAATGCCAAGACTCATCACTAAAGCTCTGAAATAAATCCATGGAAAATGCACATGATTTGTCAGAAGTAGTGAGGTAGAAGAAAACCCCCACAGACACTCTCTGCTTCTAATCTCAGATCAGAGTGAGTGTATTGATCGTTGTTGTACTTTGTCCCGTGGTGTCCAGGGAGTCTGTCTGCGCTGCTCAGGTCCAAGTGGGGCCCTCTGAAAAACAACGAGTCCACCATCGGCTTCTACACTCGTCAGATCCTGGAGGGCCTGAAATACCTGCACGACAACCAGATAGCACACAGAGACATCAAGGTGACTAAACAGAAGCTATTGTACAATTAATATTCAATGATATTATCTTTGTGGCCCTATTGTAGGCTTATTTCCAGACAGGCATCATTTAGAGAATTAAGAAGAAACTAGTTGAGCTTCTAAGAAGAAACTAGTTGAGCTTCTATTAGAGTCATTATCTTGGCTTGTCTGTACTTGTTACGCACCAATACACAACTCCTCGTATGTGAAAACCTACTTGGCAATAAACCCAATTCTGATTCTGATTCTGATTATTATTATTTGCTTGAATTCTACAAGGATGCTGAACCAGGCTGCATTTAGGTGCTTATTTTGCATTATGTTTTAAAAGTTAGAAGAAGTGGCTAGTTTGCATGTCCTTTTAGAGCTACAGTGGCTGAACAAACAAGAAAATAATGCATCCCCAACAGAAATCTTGACTAAGTTAACAGGAAATCCAGAGGGAAGATGTCTGTGCTGGCCAGTGGCCACACTGTTTGAGGTGATATGTGGGAGGTAAACTGCAAAAACGTTTTGACAGTTTAAGAAAAACCAAAGAGGTGTAGACTGCACTCCATCTATGGCAAGGCAAAGGGATTTTATTTGTGGCATATTTCATTACAAGTAAACTCTGTCCGCTTTAATTTAAGATGCATACGGCAAACAGGAAACATGTACAGAAGAATTAAATAATTATAAGAAAATGCAACAATAACAAATAAAAGATGAGTAGTAGTAGCAGTGAGTAATGTAAAATAAGAAACATATATTAATAAATTATTCAAAGATTGCAGAATTTCAGTTTGAGTTAAATGCCACACTGTTTGTTTGCAGTCTGAAAACTCATTCCCCGTGACTCTCCGTGCACAGTCAATTTGATTTAGTGTGAATGCAAGAGCCAGTCCCAGCTGCTCACAGCCTTTTAGCGTTTTCTTTAAAGTTCTTTGGCTACATCAGTAATCCTGATTTACCTCTTATTATGTAAAATCCCTTCCCTGTTTTCTCAGTTATGACAAACCAACACTGATAACACTCCCATCACAGTGAGTCATTAGGGTCAGCAGCCTCTTCCCCTGTGTGTCCGCCTGATTTAACAACATGGTCATATAAGCATCATTAGTGGCACATAAATGTTAATCACCTTGTTTTGGCTGGGACGTCGCCCTCCTCTTCTCACGCAGTGTGTTGTAACCTGCTGTTTGCCACATTCGAGGATTTGCAAGAACCTCCCATTATCTCAGTGCCATCACGGCTTTTGAATTTCAGCGAGGGAATGGGTGTGTCTGTTCTCACCGATGTCTTCTCAATCTGCAGGGTGACAATGTTCTCATCAACACCTACAGCGGCGTCCTGAAGATATCAGATTTTGGCACATCGAAGAGGTTGGCTGGGATCAATCCCTGCACTGAGACTTTCACAGGTACACTCTGACCCCACTGACTGACAGACTAAATTACCCCCGGCGCCCTGTACGCACAAGCTCTCAAAAATGCTTTAGATGCCTGTGAAATTCCTGGAAATCCACCCAAACAACAAGAGACTAAACTTTGCTCAGTAGTGGCCATAAATAAAGCTGAGCAGGGAAGTTACCCCATGCAGATAATACTTTTCTTTGGCAGAGCAGTAATACAGTCTCAGTTTGTTTGCCAGTAAGTGATATCACTGAGAATACAGTGTCTGAGGTTTGGCTCGCGTCTGTGGTCAGATCGAGCAGGTTTGTCATGTCAGCACCACGGCGGCCAATCGCAGCTCAGTTTGACCCCTTGGATTAGATCATCTGGCAGCTGATTGGAACAGACAGGGACTTACCGTGAATGGTGGAGCTCTTTCAGGAAACTGGGCGACTCCTCTTTATAGCCCAGATCTGCTATAAATGTGTCCCTGCCTGTTTTTAGCTCAGTACACCAGCGTCTAAAAGCAGCAAATACAGCCCGGCAGGCTATTATTAGAACAAAGGAGTCCTTTCAATGGGGAGCTGAAAATGTTACTTTGTACTGGGCTGTGACAACACAGAGAGGCTCTTTGCTGGCCATAAGCCCTGATAAAGCTCTTGTAACCTGATTGGTCATTTGCAAGAATTGTGCCATCACCAAAGGGCAGAGGTACCTTCTAATTAGATTTAATTCAAGCTATTTTGGGCATTTACGTCACTTTCTTTTACATGGTGTTGATGTCACTTTTACCTTCACTGACTGTGAATCATTTTGTGGACACACTGTAGTGCCTGTTCCCAGACCTGAACAGTTGTCTGCATTGTCTATGCCTAAGTGCATTTTATGTTGCCTTAAGCAGAGGGCTGGTTTGACACACTTCTGCTATTGTCATGTATAGACTGCATGTAATCAAGTCAGAATTTGCTTTTCCTGCACATTTCTGACAGAGTTGCAGTCAAACATGTCTTTATTTAGTCATTTGCTTAGTTATTTGGTTTGTTGGTTGGTTATTTGTTCAAAAGTGGAAAAAATATTTTTCAACAGTGTTGTGGCCGAGATCAGAATTAGATTGTATAAATCATAAGAATCATAACAGTTCGCCTCTTAAACACAACCCAAGGTCACACCTTCAAGCAGATGTTTTCTATTTTGGGAAAGAACGCTAATTCACTTTCTTGCTGTCTGGGTATTTATTATGTATTTATCACGTTTCTTTGTCCAGGCACACTACAGTACATGGCTCCTGAAATTATAGACAAGGGTCCTCGGGGATACGGCAAGCCAGCGGACATCTGGTCTTTGGGCTGCACCATCATAGAGATGGCAACTGGGAAACCACCTTTCTATGAACTGGGAGAACCACAGGCTGCTATGTTCAAGGTGAGAGACACTGGCAGTGACAAATCCCATCATCCCATTGGGTAATGTGTTTAATTTTAGCAAAAAGGGTTGAAGAAGGCAGGTGAACATCTGTTTCTGTGGTGATATCTTCCATAAAGGCCAATGAACAGCTGCAGCTCTGTCATTTCAACAGAACTGAGGAGCTGATAATTGATCCCCTGGTATACACAGTGAAGTATCTGATATTGTGTATATATATATCATGTTTTTTAGATTATGTTAATACCATTTACCATCAGCCTCCTATTTTTATCACTGATTGTGCAAAAATCTAAAAAGTCATGCAAGAAAATCTTTTAATTATTAAGTCTCGCTATTATAGGAAAATTTATGGTAGAATGGTGAGCATGTTGTAGGTATCATACATTGAAACTTTACATTTTTCTGTCTAGTTTTGTGAAGTTTTGTTTCCCTTTTTCTTTCAAAGTTTCTTTGTGTTTCATAAGACTTATGAATATTTTATGTGTGTCTTGTTTTCTTCTCGGCTTCTTTTTCATATATATATATATATATATATATTCAGGTTAACACAATTATTAAATTAGCCCGCTGACTCGCACGCAGACTTGCAAAGCCAGAAACGTTTTCGTTTTTCAGAGCATGCCACTTCATGTTCATGTGATAACAGGTGGACGAGTATGGGGGGTCGATCATGTTTGGATTAAACATGACTCTAATCAAATTACATTTTTAGTGATTTAAATGAGAGAAGCAAGACTTAAGAAAAGACAGATCCTGTTACTTAACACTCATGCCACAACCGTTAAAACGTGATTTAAACCAGCATGACGACAATATGTTTAAGTATCTCTTTTTATTGCCTGATTAAATATACTATTTGTGCGCAGCCGGTTCTCCACTAGACCTCCATGACGGGACCAGACATGGTTATTAGGAGAACTGTCAGACAGTAAGCTTTTATCAACCCTCTAACTGACAGTTGGACTGACATATTCATATTATGGAAGCGAACTGTGCACGCAGTACTGGCAGATGTAGTGTGTTGTGCGAGTGTTCTTCTGCCAGCCTGGAACTTCAACTTAAATCCACTGTGTTTAGTTAGTTTATTATCTAATGCTCACTATATGGTTTAAAAAAGAAAGTACTTTCTCTGACGTCTGCACTTATCAGTTCCTCTTTTTATGGAAATAAAACCATTGAATCAGCCGTTATGCACCTGCATTGTGTTGCCACCTGCGTGCTGTAACGTGACCGAGCCCAGTAGAAACTCCAAATATTGTCTGTGCACGAACATTTGTTTGAACACAAACAAACGGGTAGCTTGTTGAGAGGAACCAACACAGACTCCCTCATGTATTCTTTGCCAGTGTCTATGTGTCTTTGTTTGAAGTCTTTTACTCACTCAATTTACACTGTGTATTTGCTTTGGATGGAAATGTAAAGTGCTCCACACCAATGAAATATTACTCGTAGCCATGTGCAGCTCATTAAAGACAGTAAAGATGTTTAGGGGTCGCCTGGAAAGCATTATAGCACTCCTGTAAGAGCTCTGAATCATGGAGTTTTCCATAAGATGTAATTTAATTAAAGGGCCGTGAATTCAAACAAGCAGGCGTATGTTACTGTGCTGAATGTACCTTCCAGGGAACAAAACATAAAAGCAAAAACCGGGATCTCACATATTCTGGACAGAGATCAGAGGATTCACGAAACTGCCAAGAACAGTCACAACATCTTTATCTCTAAAAGGATCTGGTGTTGTGTCTGCACTTTGCATGGTGTGTTGACTTTTCCCAAATAGTAAAACAGTCCTCATATACTCTTCGCTCATCCCTGTGGAATGTCTCACGGGAGGGGCATCTCCCTGATAATCTTAAATCAACATTCCTTAACAGCAAAGACAGGAATTTCTGGTGTTCCTACTGTCATGAGAGTATCGGGCTTGAACTTTGAGCGTTATCGCTCTCAACTGTCGCCCCAAGCTGCAGCCGGGCCTGAAGCACAGTCTCATAGATCGCTGGGTAAACACTCGCTTTACTCTTAAGTTCTCTCCTGTGAATCAAATAATTTACCCTGAGAGCCTGACGTCTTAATGCAGGGCACCTTCTGCTCCTGTCTGGACTGAATGTGTGTCCTTTGTCTGCAGGTGGGCATGTTCAAGATCCACCCCGAGATCCCGGAGTCCATGTCGCTGGAGGCCAAAGCCTTCATCCTGCGCTGCTTTGAGCCCGACCCGGACCGTCGTGCCACGGCCTTCGACCTGCTCACCGACGAGTTCCTCACCGTCACCAGCCGCAAGAAGAAGAGCAAGAGTAGCTTCCCTGGTGGGTTCAGCTCAGCTCAGTTCAGCTCAGCTCAGCAGCCGAGAAAGCCTCGCTGTTTTTCTACTTAATTCTTTGTTTGGATCTCCATTGGACTCCGTCAGTTTGTATGTTGGTGTCCTGGTGTCCAAGTAAGGTGATCAAGGTGGACCTTTTGACAGAGCCAGGGCGAGCTGTTTCCCCCAGTTTCCAGGCTTTATGCTAAGCTAAGCAAAGTGTCTCCTGGCTCCAGCTTCACATTTAAAGAACAGACATGACAGTGGTATCAATCTACTAATCTCATCCTCTGCAAGAAAAAGCGCACAAATGCACATAATGATCAGCCAGTCAAAAGTCAGTATATATTTTGGCTGTGTCCTTAGATGTACATCATGTACAGTATCTGCTGATAAGTGTCACCTGCTACACCTGCTGATTATGGAATAGGTGTTTATCATGCAACCTGAACACACCCTCAATCTTGATGGTGTGGATTCTAGTTTCTTAATAGTCTCAGTTCTCCTGGGGTTTCCACCCTGCAGCAATTACACTAACATGTGTCCTGGCACCAGCACAGAAGATTACAAAAAAAAACTTGTGCCTCTCTGTATTCTTGGAAATGTTGCTCTGCCAGTCTTGCATGGAAATCATGTTCTGTTTTGTTCTCGGCTAACTGCTGACACACATTTTATGGTTTACCCCCACAGCTCTGTCACCGGGGTCAGGTGAGTTACTTTGCTCTCGACATTTCTTCTTCTTCTTTCAGACATTATGTACCACTGCTTTATAATCTGAATGTCAGTTCTTTGAAACATCTGCCTGCTCTGCTGAAGAGTATCTAGGCTTCTTTTTTTTTTCTGCCAGTGGCTACCTGCTTCGCACGACTCTGCCCTTTCCAAGAACCTCAAAATAGACATTGCACAACATGACTTCTTTCCAAACGCTTGAATGTCTTTATAAGCCCTGTTTCATAATTTATACACAATGGCTGTAATTTGCAGCCAGATACATTATATAGAGCTCTTCTCCCTGAACATGATAAAGTATTATCAGATTTTTCTTTGTGTCTTTTCTGAAGAAGAAGACAATTTTCCTTCAGCACTTTTATCTCATATCTCCCTCTTGAAAGCTTTAGCTTTCTTTGTGATAAAAAAAAACTCTCCTGCTTCCTGAATGGTCTCCCTCTGTTCTACAAAGCAATACTATTAGTGCACAAATGATGCAACAAGCATGAGCAAAGGTTTTCAGTTTCCTACGCACATTGTGTCCTTCAGAGTACCTTCGCAGTATCTCCCTGCCAGTGCCGGTGGTGGTGGAGGACACCAGCAGCAGCAGTGAGTATGGCTCCGTCTCCCCTGACAACGACCTCAACACCAACCCCTTCATCTTCAAGCCCAGTGTCAAGTGCTACAGCGAGAGGGATGTCAAGGGCCCCAGGTCCCTCTTCCTCAGGTAGAACAAGTGGGACCTAGACATGTTTGTGTTAGATCAGCTTGGATTGACGTGATAGAGTTATGTTGGTTGGCTCTGACTGAAGTGTTGACTAGGTTGACTGTCTCTATGAAACCTTTACCTGAATTGATTGTAATGCAAAAGTGTTTCACTGCCCCATGATGGTGTAAATCAGTGGTTCCCGACCTGTTTAGCTTGCGACCCAAAGCAACATCTACTTGGGACATCATCAGTTGTGTAGGTCTCCCAGAAATGATCAGTTCGACCAAGAGTTTTTTCCCGTCGTTTTCTTTAAATAGTCCGGAAGAGATCAAATTATTTTATGAGAAACACATTTAAGGTCAGAAAGTCCGAAAAATTAGGCAGAACTTTTTAATCTTGTGTTTTTTGAGAGGCTTTTCCAAGAGTACAATTTTGGGGAAACCACGGATACAACTAACTTTGAGAATAATTTTTATATGAAAATAATGAGATTTAAACATATTAAACAACAGTATAATGTAAAAGTAGGTACCAGCTGTCACAAAATAACATTGAATGAACCCTGCTGATTTGTATCAAAGGACAATAATCATAATAACCTTTTAACATTATGATCCAATTTGAACATCATCTGTGCTGTTCCACTGGTTGCTCAGCAGTGAAACAGAAACCAAAAGCACATGTACACATGATAGAAATGCAAAACATCCTATGCAAATTGCATAGGATGGTGTCATATTTGCAACGCCCCCTATCTGTTAAAACCTTTGAAGCATGTAACACTGTTGCTGCAAATCAGTGATGTCATAGCAAAAGCATGAAAAGCAACATATTCTGAGTTTAACATGCACGTTTGTTTACAGACTATGCTGTGAGAGCTGCACTATAATTGGGAAATTAGGAAAATGTGAAAACTGAATCCAATATGTTTTCTTTTCTTTTCTACTCAGCATTCCAGTGGAAAACTTCGAAGACCACAGCGCGCCTCCATCTCCTGATGAGAAGGATTCAGGCTTCTTTATGCTTCGGAAGGACAGCGAGAGACGAGCCACACTGCACCACATCCTGACCGAAGACCGGGACAAGGTGGTGGCCAACCTGATGGAGGCCCTCACACAGGTCGGTTATGGAGGGCACCATCAGTCTGACAGATGAATCAAGAAAGATACTTCAAATATAAAACCCCCTCATATGTCATGTTATGGCTTCTATACCCATCTCACCCTCTCCCTCTCCCCTCCAGGGCTCTGAGGAAATGAAGCTGAAGCCTCAGCACATCTCCACCCTTGTGGTCAGTCTAGCTGACTTTGTTCGAATGGCGGACAGGAAAATCATTGCCAACACGCTGTCTCAACTCAAGCTGGAGCTGGACTTCGACAGCACCGCCATCAGTCAGCTGCAGGTCGTGCTGTTTGGCTTCCAGGATGCTGTGAGTAGTAAACACAAAAACAGCACAGAACATGACAGAACCAGATAAATTATTGTATAGAGGTTCAGTAACAAAATCCAAACTGTTACTTTGAGGCTTTACTTGATGCTGAAATTCTCCTCACATGCTGCTCACCCTCCTGTACCTGTAACTTGTGACTTTCTGTCTATTATCCATCCCCTATTTGTAGGCTGAGGTGTTCCTAGCCTCTGCATAAACCATGGGCTCTGAACACTTCAGTATAATAGTTGTCATTTTAGATGAACTGCAGACAGCAGCAGCCTGCCATGTTGCTGCTCTTCCTACACACAGATCAGACAGATAACTGTGAAATACTTGTAACATTTAAGTGAGGCGATAAAAGGGGGAATCTGTCCGGACTAATTGCACATTCTGTGAAAAGACTGATCTGCTCTCCCCCTCAGAAATGCAGTTATGCAGATGAAAAGGCTCCAGAGCAAGTGGTTGTTTTCATATTTGTAAGGGGTGTTGCATAATCCTGCAAGAAGACGAAGCTCTGATGCCCCCTGCTGGTCGTCAGTGCGAACGCTTTATAGTAGAAGAAGGAGAGTCATACAGCTGGCAAGACACATAGTTTGGTTTGTACTGCAGGAATTCAAAAGTACAAAAATGGAGACTAAAATATCTTAAAATATCAGCAATCATAATATGTTGCTTCCCTTTGTGGAGATTTGGTCATTGCAGCAGAAGATACTGAGATGAAGAAAGAACAGTCAAAATAAATGAAAATGCGTTAAGTAGAATTTAAAGAATGAAAATTGTGAAACAAACATGGCTTAATAAACAATTAAAAAGATATTAAATATGAATATAAAAATATACCAATATTATAAAATACTTTCTGACTGAAACTCTTCTTCAGGTGAACAAAGTGCTGCGAAACCACAACATCAAGCCTCACTGGATGTTCGCTCTGGACAACATCATTCGCAAAGCTGTGCAGACGGCCATCACGATCCTGGTGCCAGGTAACGTCATCAGTGTCTCGAGCAGAACCTCTCTAAATACGTTATCTCTGGTCCCTCAGGGCTGCCTGATAAATATAGGAGCTGGGGTGGGAGTTTTCCCTGGAAGCTCCAGTAATCACAGCTTTTTGTGGAAAGATGTTCAGTGATGACAGCTCAAACACTAAAATCATCCACTTGTGCACAATAGATAAGTGCTAGTATCCTGTGTTGAATAGGCTCACTCAACATAGCAGAATGCTGGCATGCTTGTCTCATTTTTTGTCTTTGGCTTCATTATCATAGTTTTTCAAATCCGAAACTACACTCCACTGAAGCTCATGTCATCTGTGAAAATAACCCATTCCTGATTTTGACAATGTAAAGTAATATCATTCTGAGGTTCAATCAACATGGCTTTACTGAAGGCCTGCACCAATACCAATTTATTTTGGATTAAACGCTGTGATATATTTGAATTACTCTGTTGCTATTTGTACTAAATTATAATGTTGTCATACCAAACAAATGCAAGTACTTTTATCTGCTTTTATCATTGGTTAATCCGTCAATTTCTCAGATTAATCCGTTATTTTAATCTGAAAAATATCAGAAGAAATTCAAAAATAATTGTTAATCATTATTGATTGATCATCATTCATTAAGTGGCTGAAGTAATGTCTTGTGTGTGTGTGTGTGTGTGTGTGTGTGTGTGTGTGTGTGTGTGTGTGTGTTCAGAGCTGAGGCCTCACTTCAGTCTGGCCTCAGAAAGTGACCCAGCCGAGCAGGAGGACGTTGACGACGACACTGAGCCGGAGAGAAACTCCACCCACCAGAGCCGGGCGCCCACCGTTGCCGCGCACGACGACACCGTCGCCACCTCAGGAGTCAGCACGCTCAGCTCCACCGTCTCGCACGAGTCCCACAATGCACATCGCTCAGTGAGCATGGAGCTCGGCAGGATGAAGCTGGAGACCAACAGGTATGGCCATGAACATTTACTGTTATTAAGTACATTACAGCAGCATTAATTATTCATCACTTTCTGTTAATAAAATAAAAATAAATCCTCCTGATGTGTTTCCTCACTCCGACTTGTTTGACTCCAGGCTCCTGGAACAGCTGCTGGAGAAGGAGAGAGAGTATCAGGCCATCTTGCAACAAGTGCTGGAGGAGAGAGAGCAGGAGATCAGACTACTGAGGCTGCGATCTGAGCCCGCAGGTCTGTACTTTAATCTAATTTACCTTTTCACACTGACTGTATGCAATACTAGCACCACTTCTGCTGCTACTACCAGCCTGCCTTTACATTTTACAACCAGCTGTGGCTCATTGAGGAGACTGTAAACGTGCAGAGAAATAGCCAAGATCCAGAGGTTGCATCAGACTTTTTTCCCTCCAGCTCACTGAATAATTTATCCAAGCTGTGACATGAACAATGCACATGAAGAAAGCTTTCTCGTGTCCTACTGGAGGTGTAAATTGTGTGACTTCTAATTCTAATTTACTGATCTGATCTGACATTCCAGCATTAAAACTCCTATTACACGAAACTTGCACCCTGTCTTTTCGATGTGGTGGTGCTGTGTCTTGAAGCAATTATCTTGATTCTTTTTTTAAATGGAAAAACTCCTTGTGCAAACATCTGACGTCTCCTTTCAACGTACATTAGATGTGCTACCATTTTAGTGCTTGTGTTGTCAAGACAACTAAATGTTCCACAGTAAATTACTCTGGAAATTAAATTGCTACAAAAGAGAATAAGGACTAAAAATAAAGGTCAAATGCAGTCTAAGATGTATTTCTGCAATTGACTTTACTATGGATATACCTGCTGGTATATTGACTGAAAAGTGTTATGAGGCAGTTTTGACGTTAAAGTATAAAATAAATAATGTATCGTTATAATTTGGTTAATTCGGTGGTGCTGCACACAGCTTTTATTCCTGTGTAAATGTTGGCTGAATAGATCCAGTGTATCTAAAGGAGTCTGTTCACTATGTTCTCTGGCAGACGAGCCCACACCATCAGATGGCCCAGAGGAACGGAGGAGTCAACCTGCAGAGAGACGTGAAGACACAGATCTGACCAGCTGGCTGAGGCTTTACGGTGCTGACCAGGACTCCATAGACAGCGTGAGTCCCTGCTTTTATTTTGCAGCTGGACCTTGTCTATTGGTCAACAGCACCAGATTATACAGTACACGTTTGAATCTTTTAAGACATTAGAGCTGGTCTTTGTTGTTCTTTGATGGTGGTTTGTTTTTAATTTCTTCATTTCCTTTTGTTTCTCCAGATACTGAATGAGGAGTACACGTTGAACGACATCCTCCACGATGTTACAAGAGATGATCTGAAGAGTTTAAGACTGAGGTACTAAACCTTTTTTATTTTATTTATTTATTTATTTTGTCTTTTCAAGACAGTTTCACTTCTGTATTCAGTATTTAGTCACTACCGGTAAAATACATGCTGACACTCGAATTTAAAAAGCACTGCAGCTCTCCAAATACCAAAAACACAGAAGTGAAGCTGTGACAACTCTCTGTGCTGCTTAAAGGAGTTTGTATTGATCTGTTTTTCTGTTGACACTTTAGGTTTGCACAGGGCATCTTTGTACTTTAGTGGTTGCAGCAAGAGCTAAAATTTGACTTCATTTCTCAGAAATCCTAGAAGGTGGCATTAATAAACAAATGTAGTTTCCCTAGTTTTTTCTCCTCTTTTAGGCAGTATATCAGCTCATAGAATACAATGTTCATATAAGAGTGAAACAAATTATTGATACAAACTCTTTAAGCCATTACTGTGTAGGATTTGTACATTTCTGTCTTTAACGCCCCCTGGTGGTAATATCAAAAAAGACATGATGACATTCAGTAACACACATGTTGACAGTGATATTGTTCTCCAGGGTTATAGCATTAGGAATTATTATTATATACTGCTGGGAAGTAGTATTTTGTAAAAACCTTGTTTCATGCAACAATTATTGACAGATGCACATGCATGTATTGGAAGTGCTTTCTGTCTCTCAGGACCGGAGAAACGATGTAAAAATGCATTAAAAAATGTTATACTGTGTTATTATAAACAGCAAACAATATTGAAAAGCTACATTACAGGACATACAGTGTCCTTTCTGTTGGTTACACACATACCGTACGTTGTATATTTCCTGTATACAACCTAACAGTCTTCCCTCTCTGTCCTTTCAGAGGCGGGATCCTGTGTAAACTATGGAAGGCCATCACAGACTACAGGCAGAACCCAACCTGAGGCCTTAAGTGGTGACAACCACTCAGAGAAACCCGGACCTTTGTCACAACAACTCAGTGTTCTCCTCCTTACCTCAGTATTTATAAGAGCAAGACTTTTAGGAGAAGAATCTGTGTTTGCCGTGTGCGCAGAGCAGCTTTCAAACCACACAAGAAACTCTTGTTGAAATTAAATTTTGATCATTTTTCAAGGAAAAAACGATTTTGGAAAAAAAAGGTCATTTTGAAAGCAACAATTACTGAGAAGTGCCACTAGTTTTGCTATGCCTGATGGACATTACACAGCTTTTTGTTACAGGTGCGTTACAAGTGGTAGAAAATCTATTGTTGAAAACTGTCAAAACATTTTCTCCTGTCTTTACAAGATGTAATGTTTACAAAACTGGAGACTGACGCTTTTGTAATACAAGCCTGAGATACAAAATACTTCTACATACTACATCTTTACTAATGTTTTTATCATAGGCATCTTATCACTACTTTATTTAAATGTATTTTTAATTTAATTGTTATGGTAATCTGAAGGATGTCGGTGCATGCCCCATTTTTTTTTTTTTTTATCCATACTGAGACTTATTTAAATTGTCGATGCTTTTTTTCACATTTCCTTTTATAATATAAACCTACATTTTTATTTTTCAGAAATGTGTAAATATTGTGTTATAGAATTATATGTGAATAACATTTATGTACTTAAAAAATGAATTGATAAACATAGTTAAATCTCTATGTGGATTGGATCAAGTCTATAATGAACACATTTGAAAACAGAATTGTATAGTATTGTATTTTCTAGTGTCATAAATCATGAGAGATAATATTCAGTTAGTAATTAATATTACATCAGATCATTCGCTCGGTTTTTCATTGTTGTACACTGACAAAATTGTGCTTATCTTGCTTGTGTAGATATGATAATTCAATCAAATGTTTGTTGTAATGAAAAATCTTAAATGCAAACCAATTTCATATGGAGTCTTGAGCTTTTTTTATTTTAAAACATGATGTCAGAAATGGGGAAAATAATCATGAGCAGTGTGTCCCTTTTGTTTCATATCTAAAATTATTCAAGATCTTTGTGTTAAAATAAAACTTTTCATCTTGAAACTGTGAGAAAAACGTGTCGACAATATTCTTTTACAAATGTGATTGAATATAGTAAAGTAGATTTATTATTTATTTATGAAAGAATAGGCTGTGTATGCAGTGGTTCGAGAAAGGTTACAGTTCCACTTGCTATAAAACATAGTATTGATAACTGGACCAAAGGTTTACACTGTTAACCTAAATACAGAATTCCATTTTCATTAAACTTTCGCAACATTTCATATAAAATATTGTAGATTTTACATCAGCAACGATTCCAGGACAAAAAAAATAAATAAAAAGTTAAATAGTAATAAAAATGTTTCCATCCCTTGTGTGTTGCATAGTGCAGCTCACATGAAGCAGATAAGAGAAGATCGATAAGGACACTGGACCCTGATCTGGACCCTCAGGTGGACCCTGGACCCTCAGGTTGACCCTCAGGTGGACCCTGGACCCTCAGGTTGACCCTCAAGTGGACCCTGATCTGGACCCTGATCTGGACCCTCAGGTGGACCCTGATCTGGACCCTGGACCCTCAGGTGGACCCTGGACCCTGATCTGGACCCTCAGGTGGACCCTCAGGTGGACCCTGGACCCTCAGGTGGACGCGCTCGCGCTCCACTCGTCACGTTCACCCGTCGCTGTGACGTCACTGGATTCCGCTGAGCACGTTCCGGGCTCGCGCCCGTCTTCCCCTCACCATGACAACGACAGATCTGTAGCATCCTCCTCCTCCTCCTCCTCCTCATCCTCCTCCTCCTCCTCCTCCTCATCCTCCTCCTCCTCCTCCTCCTCCTCCGCTCCTGGTCCGCAGACG